>VNJU01004173.1:0-12823 GCA_008042675.1 Drosophila seguyi
TGACTTTTCGGTTGAGGCTAACTACTTGGGAGTCACACTCGACTCTAAGCTCAACTGGAATGCACACCTGGAAAAGACCATAAACAAAGCCACTCGAGCCCACTTTGCTTGCAACAGACTTTTCGGTAGGACATGGGGCCTAAGTCCCAAAATAACACTGTGGTAAAACCGATCCTAACCTATGCATCGCTTGCTTGGTGGACGAAATCTACCCAGAAGACAGCTGCGGCTGCACTCACCAAATTACAACGACTGGTCTGCATCGGCATCACTGAAGCCATCCGAACATGCCCCACTTCAGCACTGGGCGTCATAACCGGCATACCCCCTTTACCAATTACCCTGAAAAAGGAGGCCTGCCTGGGGGCACTTCGCCTTCAAAACATCACCAACATAAAAAGTGGTGACCTTACCGGGCATCTTAGGGTTCTTGAAACCCTAATAAACGATCCCATTCTGCGCGTAACTGACGAACAGAAGCCACACTAGTTTTCCATAGAAACTTCTCTGTCGTCTTGCACACTAGGAATGAATGGAAAACAAAATCAATATCTCTGCCCAGTGGATCACAAACATGGTACACTGACGGTTCTAAACTGGAAAACGGCGACACCGGGGCTGGCATTTTCGGACCAAGGTTCAACAAATCCATAGCCATGGGAAAATCGCCAAACATTTTCCAGGCAGAGATACATGCAATAGAAATCTGTGCTCGCGAATGCCGTCGTAGGAAAATGCAAGGCGCACGGATTTACATCTTCTCTGACAATCAGGCAGCGCTCATAGCGCTGAGTTCCTTTACGATCTCATCCGGACTTGTAGAGAACTGTTTCCAGCAGCTGAATGCATTTGCCTTTAAGAACACCCTGACGGTGCGCTGGGTACCAGGGCACGAAGGCCATATAGGAAACGAGGTGGCAGACTCCCTAGCTAAACGCGGGGCGATGATACCATTAATCGGCCCAGAGCCGTTCTGTCTACTATCGAAAGGACACAAACGAGAACTGCTTAGGAAATGGGAGGAAGCGGAGATAAATCGTCACTGGACCGACAGTGCAGGGCTGAGACAAGCCAAACAATTTCTCGTCCCCCAGATGACGCGATCAAAACGTATCTTCAACCTAACAAAGAGTGAAATTCGCACTCTAACAGGTTACCTAACGGGTCACTGCAACCTTAGGTACCACCTTAAGAAATTAAGACTTTCCGAAATCGACACCTGCAGATTCTGTGAGATGGAGCAAGAAACATCAGAACATATTTTATGTGAATGCCCCTCGCTAATCAGCCGTCGTCTTCAACATCTAGGAGGTGAACTTATTCCCCCCTACAGGATTTGGGAACAAATAGACCCTAACAAAGCGCTCTCCTATCAAAAGCCTCGGTATAGAGGCTCTACCCTAATCCTACAGGCCGGTACAAAAGATCTAACTTCTGGTCGCAGTGCAATAAGCCCTTTGTAATAATAATAATAATAATAATAGTATATATATATAGTATATATAGTATATTTATATATTTTTTTTATTATGTATATAGTTTTAAGAAAAACCAATAAGTCCTCTAATCGAGGACGTCCAAAATTAAGTCGAGCAGGGAGCTCAAAAAGAACGAACAGGCGACGGATAGCAGACTTAGCAGAACTCGATTAGTTAGCTGCGAACGACTTACGCTGCGCTTACAGCCAACCGAATTCTTCGATTATTCCAGAAAATGAGTGTGAAGTAGTAGCTCTGATAACTGAAGCAAATTTAACAAAAAATCAATATGAACTCATCAGATGCCAAACTTTTCCCATCTATGAAAAACAGAAAAGCTATCCTGAGCTCATAAGCGTTGCAGAATTTGAGATAGAAGTTTCGCTACAAAACTTATTGGCCCACACTGCTACGCGCGTTTTAAAGTTACAAAGCGATGTAACAGGTGAACTCGATAAGTCCTCAAATTACCTCACACTAATAGGGGAATGGGGCTTCGATGGCAGTTCTGGACACAGCCAATACAAGCAAAAATTTGAAGATAATAATTCGTAAGACAGTTGCATATTAATGACATCATATGTTCAATTCACTATGGTGGATGGCAAAGTGTGCAATGCCTCAAGTGAAAAATCATCTTCAAAGTGCTACATATGTCACGCCAAACCTACGGTAATGAACGAAATTGACAAATGCCTAAAAAAGGAAGTCAAAGTAGATCGTTACGAATTTGGATTATCTCCATTACATGCCTATATTCGGTTCTTTGAATATTTTCTTCACGTTTGCTGAAATCAAACAATGGCAAATAAGAGGGAAAAAAACAAAGAACTATTTCAGAGGACAAAAGAAAAAAATTCAGTCGGAATTTCGTAAAAAAAAAATGGGTCTTATTGTCGATCATCCTAAAACAGGTGGTAGTGGAAATTAAAATTATGGCAATACTGCACGAAATTTGTTCAATCACTCTCATTTATCTGCACAAATAACAGGCATAGAGCAACATTTAATTGAATGCTGTGCAACATTACTGCAGGCCTTGTCCTCTGGATATAAAATTAATATAATTAGAGAATTAGCGCTAGATACTGCAAAAGACTAATATCAAGGTATTCCTGGATGTTATTCAATATGCATTAATTTCAATTGGAGAGCTCTCAGAGGAAGCTGCGGAGTCATGGAACAAGGACGTTAAGAAATACCGACTCAATAATACACGTAAAATCTCACGTTTAGCCACAAATAGACCCCTTATAAATTATTATTAGCTTCCGATGCTTTCATAACCGTGCAGCGAAATTTACCCAACACATGTAAAACGATGCTTTCGAAATGTCTTCTTGATTTGTTATAATAATTTTTTGTATAATATATTATTTCGATTTTTTTTTAAATTTTTTATAGGGTATTATTAAAGCCACTATTAATTTGAACATCGTATTTTTATTTCATATTGTATAAAAATAATAATATTAAAATAATCAAGAAATGAAGCTAACTTCGGCGTGCCGAAGTTTAAATACCCTTGCAGTAATTAGAAGAAGAAGAAGATGAAGAAGAAGAAATATGTTCTGACTTTTTCGCTTTCTCGCTTTCATTAAATAAATGTTGCCAATGCAGAATGTTGCTGGCGAAAAATGTTGCAAGCAACAAAGGCAAACAGATACATATATATCTATGGCAGCTATATGATATAGTGGTCCTATTTTGATAAAATTAAAACCGAAATTCTGGAATAATACAAAATGGCCATGTCTCCAATTTTATGAAAATATGCGGAAAATTGGTTTAGTTAGATTTTTTTCTCAAAATTTTCCGATCGGTCAAATGGCAGCTATATAATATAGTTGTCCGATTTTGATAAAATTAAAACCGAAATTCTAAAATAATACCAAATGGTCAGATCTAAAATTTTATGCAAATATCTTAAAAATTGACTAAGTTATAATTTTTTAAATTAAAATTTACCGATCGTTCCTATGGCAGCTATATGATATAGTCGTCCGATCCATCCGGTTCCGACTTATATAGTAGTGAGAGCATATAGAAGACTATCTGCAAAGCTTTATTTAGATAGCTTCAAGACTGAGGGACTAGTTTGCGTAGAAACGGACGGACTGACGGACAGACGGACAGACGGATATGGCTAGATCGACTCGGCTGTTGATGCTGATCAAGAATATATATACTTTCTAGGGTTTCTGACTAAAATTATAATACACTGCAAGGGTATAAATATAATTTATAATAAGGGATTTTTTTTTTACCCTGGATGTATGCAATGGAATTTTAGTAAGGTTGTTTTAGTTCAGCTATATAAAGTGAACGGACGTGTTTTTCTCTTGCGCTCTCGTTTTTGTGTAATTTTTGGTTATTTTTTGGTGTTTTATTTAAATCTTCGATTTTGCTAATAATAAAGTTCCCGTTCACTTCTTGTGCATGCAGCTTTTTAGTTTTGTGTTCTTAATCGTTATAATTTTCACATTTTAGTTGTGCTGCTAGTGTTTGCTTTTGCATTTTTGCATTCCTTTTTGTGCCTTCTCCGTTTAGCTTACGCCGCACTATTGCCGGAAAGATACAGATACAAAAATCCAATTTTTCATGACAACGCATCGTAATCGTTATTGCATTCGACAGGTAATAGTTCAAAAGGGCTGAATCCAAAAAATTATTCAAATCGGTTAAATATTTTAGAAGTTACACGTGTTCAAAGTTGAACCTTTTTGGGCTGCACAAAAAAACAGGTAGCTTTCAGCAAAATGCCGACTTTGCGGTCGATTTTTAGGTAAAATATGTAACCGACCGGCTTGGTTATGGTCTCTAACGAAAGGGTGATCAAATCTCGGTAAAACGGAGGTAGAATAAAATTATAATATCTTTTGCACGTTCAGCCATACCTGTTTTACCGAAGTACTATTTTTCACCTATTTTTCAACTTTGATGGAATGTATAAAATAGGGGGATGGTAGTGGCTGGGTTTGGCGTATGAGGTGTTGTTCTTGAATACATCCTTTATCATATTCAAAAAAAAAAAAGTCTGCGCCTAAGAAATTTCAAAGCATAAGATACTTTCAACTCAGCGTAAAAAGCGCGCGGTATCGTGAAAATTCTTTCTTTCAATTTTTACGATCCGTTGTCATGAAAAATTGGATTTTTGGATAGTATCTGTATCTTTCCGGCAATAGTGCGGCGTTGCAAACTTCTGGCTAAAATTAGAATACCCTCCAAGGGTATAAAAAATCGAATCAGTATTCTTAATATAAACGTACCGGTTCTCAATCTTCCCTACCTTCTTATTTATGTGCTCGGTCGAGATTTACCGTGCCGAAGTTAGATTAGTTTTACCAAAGAGTATAAAACTACGGTGGCGATCAAAACTGAGTGCATATTCATGACTCTGACTTTGGCCATCAATAAAAACCCAACCATACAAGCTAATCCAAAGGTTTTTTTTGTATTATTATTCTTAATTTATGGGTTCTTAATTTATGGGTTAAAAAAGAATCAGCAATTTATGAGGTCAATTCAAATTTTTATACCCTTGCAGGGCATTATAATTTTAGTCAGAAGTTTGCAACGCAGTGAAGGAGACATTTCCGACCCTATAAAGTGTATATATTCTTGATCAGCAGTGTAAAGGGATGGCTTTTCCGAGTGGTGGAGTAATGTTTTATTGGTATGAATAAGAGGATAACATTAAGAACTTAAATTAATTCTGCTCGTACAAAAACTTGGCGTGCTCTCTCTTCGCTCGTGTCTTTCGATCTCTTCTCTTCTTCTTATCTCTCTATCGGTATCGATAGGATCCCGAGTAACTATCGCTTATATGATATTGGTTCCTGGACAAAAACCCGCTCGTTACAGCAGCAACAGCCGAGTCGATCTAGCTATGTCCGTCTGTCCGTCCGACCGTTTCTACGCAAACTAGTCCCTCAGTTTTCAAGCTATCTGAATAAAACTTTGCAGATAGACTTTTATATATTCTCTCACTACTTTATAAGTCGGAGCTGGCCGGATCGGACGACTATATCATATAGATGCCATAGGAACGATCGGTAAATTTTAATGAAAAAATTTATAACTTAGCCAATTGTTAAGATATTTTCATAAAACTTCAGATCTGACCATTTGGAATTATTTTAGAATTTTGGTTTTATTTTATCAAAATCGGACAACTATTTCATATAGCTGCTATAGGACCGATCGGAAAATTTTGAGAAAAAAATCGAACTAAGCCAATTTTTCACATATTTTCATAAAATTCGAGACATGGCCATTTTGTATTATTCCAGAATATCGGTTTTAATTTTATCAAAATCGGACCATTATATCATGTAGATGCCGTAGGAATATATATATCTGTTTGGCTTTGTTGCTTGCAACAATTTAGCCAGCAACATTCTGCACTGGTAACATTTATTTTATGACGGTACCCGAGAAAGCGAAAAAGATAGGGCATTTTTCTTTTTCTTCTAATTACTGCAAGGGTATTTAAACTTTGACACGCCGAAGTTAGCTTCCTTTCCTGTTTTCTTTAAAATTTAACGATCGTTCCTATGGCAGATATATGATATAGTCGACCGATCCGGACGGTTACGACTTATATAGTAGTGAGAGCATATAGAAGACCATCTGCAAAGTTTCATTCAGATAGCTTCAAAACTGAGGGACTAGTTTGCGTAGAAACGGACGGACGGACGGACAGACGGACAGACGGACATAGCTAGACCGACTCAGCTGTTGATGCCGGATTATGACAGTCGGGCTTAAATGTCAGAAACAATTACACCAACATTTACTCTCCCAAAACGGCGTAGTTCTTGTTATTAATTCTTGGTCAATGACATACTTTGTCATTTTTCTTCTTGGCTACTACAAGGACCAAGGCACTCACAGCATTGCTTATATGATTCCTAGAGTAATGTTCATGCTAACCCGAAGACACTCAAGAAATCATGGTTCTGTTTGCTTCAACTAACAATATTCCCATTTAAATGCTGATGGTAACCGCAAAAGCACGACTTTGCCTCCCCCGTCCCCCAACTATTCCTTTCCGACCTGAATCCTTTCACACGAGAGTGCGCCTTCTTGGCATGTCCTCTGATAATTACTTGGCCGGGTCCTGTTGCTGGCTGGGGCTGTGATTGTTGAGTGAGAAGTAGTTGTTACAGTTGTCTGTAGCCTGCACGGAACATGTCAGCTTTTCCCCGAGGGAGGCTCATGTCCTTGCATCACCCCATCAGTCCCTTCGCTTCCCTTTCCGGGTTGTCATTTGCTAGCTATCTCAACTTCCTCAACCCGCCCTACTTGACCTGGGGGTCGTCATCTGTCCCGCGGTGGTGTTGACATTAGTGTAGGTTTCTGTGTTTCGTGCCTGGAATGTTGTTCGAAATTGTTAATTAGGTTTTTGTTCGTTTCTACGCAAGCTTGTCCCTCAGTTTTAAATGAAATTTTGCTGATAGTCTTCAACTTTCGTTCAATTTATTAAACAATTTTAATTTCGCTGTTTTTTCAATTATTTGTATCTGCTCATTTTATAATTTTTCGGAATTTCGTTTTGAATTTTATGCGAAAACGTGAAAAACTGTCTATGTATGTAAAACTGATAAGCAAAAGTAAAACTTCCTGACCAGATTTGATTAATTCATAAAGATCCCTACTTGACCTGCAAGGGTATGCAAACTTTGGCGCGCCTAAGCTAGGTTCTTTTCTTGTTTGATTTTAATATTCTTAGGAGTAAAACTAGTATTTTAAAGAAATAAACCCTATAAATATAGTGTGTTGAATCAACCATTTTTGTAGCCTTGCTGGGTATTGTAATTTTAGTCAGAAGTTTGCAAAAAATTATAACATATCCAATAATTAGATCTGGCCATTCTGTATTAGTTTAGTATTTCGCTTTTAATTTTGTCAAAATCGGACAAATCGTATAGACGAGGGCTATGTAAAATATAACTTTCCCTATTTTTTCGACTGTACAACATGGTTTAATAATGTATTATCATACATCATCATCTATTTTTCACCACCTTCTCTGTCAATACATTTTTTGAGCTACTTAATCCAGTTTTGGTAGCCCGCCGCGAAGAACTCCACCGCCCGTTAAGGTAGTTGCTGACAGTGCTTCACAGCTTCGTGTACCCTAATTTTGTACCTAATTCTGTCATCATTTTATAGACAAATTTCAGCCATACACCTGGAAGACGTAAAGCTATATCCTCGATCCCCATATGGCGATCGTCGCGCACAACTTGATCAATTTTTGCGACAATGTCGTCCAAGATCGACGGCCGTCCGCATCGCTCTGCGGCCTGAACGTCTGTTCGGTCGTTGTCGAATTCTCTACACCACATAGTGATTTGTTGAACAGAAATGCAGTTTTCTCCATAGACTGTAGTCAATGTAATGAATGAAATAAATGAAATGAAAAATTTTCACAGGTTTAATCGATTTCTCATGGGATAAAATTATAATAGAGCGGATTTCGCACTTGACGGCGGGAGCGATCGGAGGATTCATTTCCAATGGCTGTCAAGCCAGCGCACAGTTGAAGTTTAGATACTTTTGCGTTGCAAAAATCATAACTCTTGAACAAGCTAAGTTATTTTCATAATTTTGTTTATATGAAAGGCAATTTTAATACCTTTCGATTAAGTGGTCACACAATGTGGTGAGATAAATAGTATATTTTATAATCGAAAATTAATCATTTAATATTGTCGATGACTACAAAGTCAGGAATTGGAAAACAAGCCGCCAATACAGAAAAAATCCATGCCGGGCAAACAATTTCGTACTGCGCAGCGACTGTGCTTGCAGCCGAATTTGGACGGAACCGCACGGTTTTTACGCTGCTTCGGAAATTCGGAGTTTTGATACCCTTGCAGGGTATTATAACTGTCCGTCCGTCCGTTTCTACGCAAACTAGTCGGACGACTATATCATATAGGAACAACCACCATAGGAACAATCGCAAAATTGGGAGGAAAAAAATTATAACTTGGCAGTTTTCAACATATTCTCATATAGTTCGAGACATGGCCATTTTATATTATTTTAGAATTTCGGTTTTAGTTTTATCAAAATCGGACTACTATAACATATAGCTGACATAGAAATATATATATCAATTAATTTATTTTGAAAGCAACATCACAGCTGCTTAGCTTTGTTGCTCGCAACATTTAGATCGTTAGCAACATCTTTCACTTTTAATATTTTTCGCTCTAAACATTGTTCGCTCTTAACATTTATTATAGGTTGATTTTGTTTTTTTTTATACTATGCTTAATTTTTTATTACTATGTTTAAATGTTACATGTTGGTTTCCGCCCGTTGAATGGCATCCAAAAAGCTCTGCGTTTGCAAGAGAGGCTCTCCTAAGAAGATTTTTAGTATGTCACGTAGATGGTCACTCTATTTCTTGATTTATGCAAACAAGCAAAGCTTTTACCTGCCACCTACCGAAAATTAAGTAAATAGGGTTTTTGCAGCGTATACAGACTTTCGCGATAGATCAGTTATTTCCTATTGTGCATTTGTGCAGTTAGAAATCTGTGAATCGTAAAAATAGTTAAAATTTCAACTTATAGGTAAGATCAGAAAATTCCGCGCATATCGCGTTTATCTCAGGAACAGCGCACAGTGGTTCGCTCCATAGTCCAAAATTCAAAAATTGCGTGCAAAAATAAAATTACAAAGAGTACACAAACTGGGTCTAACATGTCCAAACTTTTTAATGGCAAACCGGTTTTTTCTGGAAATCCAATACTAATTTGTGTTGTAGGTGTTTTACAACTAATGTTTTAGTTACCCTGTTTTTGTACATTTTGTGTGCGTCTTTTTTTATGTTTACTTAAAGTTTTAGTTGTGTTCCCCCACGATTCCTCCATTCTGTTTTTGTTTTTTAGTGTATTTGTGTGTGTCTTAAGGTAATAAGAGAGTTTACCCAGCATGCAAAGTTAGGAGCGCTCCGAATTATGTGTCAGAAAAGAGCCCAACTTCAGAGCGTTTTCTGAGTATAATAAGAGCGTTTTCGGAGCCCATTCAGTGCTTTGAAAACATAGGCTCTTAAAACGCTCCTTTTTCTGAGCGTTTTCGGAGCTAAACAGAAAGTAAACATCATAAAAAGCACTTTCTTATGTGCGTTTTCGTAGCTATGAAATGTAAACACAAAGTAAAGATCACAGTGGCTCATAAGAAGATCTTTTTTCTGATCGTTTTTTGAGTGAACACAAAGTAAAGAGCTCGATTAGAATATCGGGATGCAGATTCTTGCGACAAGAAAATGGTGCAAAATTTTCAGTTTGTGCATTACGAAACTAGAAGTCGGACGTGCAAAGTAAAGTGAGAAGTGTAGTGAAATCAAAAATTTGAAAAAGGAAATATACTCGATTAAAAAGTAAATATATCCAACTAATTAAATAATAAACATGAGTGTCCGAAGTGAAAGCCTATATTATGCAAAACAAGAAAGGAAGCTAACTTCGGCGTTTCGAAGTTTAAATACCCTTGCAGTAATAAGAAGAAGAAGAAGATAAAGAAGAAGAAAAATGTTCTGACTTTTTCGCTTTCTCGGGTACTGTCATTAAATAAATGTTGCCAATGCAGAATGTTGATGGCGAAAAATGTTGCAAGCAACAAGGGCAAACAGATATATATATATTCCTATGGCAGCTATATGATATAGTTGTCCGATTTTGATAAAATTAAAACCGAAATTCTGAAATAATACAAAATGGTCAGATCTGAAATTATATGCAAATATCTTAAAAATTGGCTAAGTTATAATTTTTTTCATTAAAATTTACCGATTGTTCCTATGGCAGCTATATGATATAGTCGTCCGATCCGGCCGGTTCCGACATATATAGTAGTGAGAGCATATATAAGACTATCTGCAAAGTTTCATTCAGATATCTTCAAAACTGAGGGACTAGTTTGCGTAGAAACGGACGGACGGACGGATAGACGGACAGACGGACAGACGGACATGGCTAGATCGACTCGGCTGTTGATGCTGATCAAGAATATATATACTTTATAGGGTCGGAAATGTCTCCTTCACTGCGTTGCAAACTTCTGACTAAAATTATAATACCCTGCAAAGGTATAAAAACGCACATAAAAGGGTCTTTTCGGAGCGATTTAAGTGCCTGAAAACGCACATAAAAGTATCTTTTTGAGCTAATTCAGTGTCTTGAAAAGCAACTTTCATGTGCGTTTTCGGAGGGTTTTCACTGCTTCATTCGGAGTGTGAAAGCACATATTTCACACTCAGAAAAGAGTCTAGAAAGTACCCTGTTTATGATCCTGGATCTTCGAGGGAAAGAACGCCCTTTTCGGACTCTTTTCTGCACACTTTATGAGCGTAAATCTTCATAAAAAAGTATCAGAAAACGCTCATATTGCATGCTGGGTATTTTAGCTGCAGATATTTGCAGATGTGTGCGTATTCTACAAAATACTAACGCCATCTTTTTTTTAGGTTAAATTTTCCCTGCAAAACAGCAATTATATTTATTATTAATGTTATTATTATGTTCATGCTTCAGATGTAATAAATTATGCACTTTTGCCAATCGGGGAGTTGTCTGAAGAAGCTGCAGAATCTAAAAAGAAAAAAACAAAAAATTAAAATGTTCAGAAGGCAGCACACTCGGAAGATGTCACGCACAGCTACAAGTTCGGACTGGCCAAAAAAAACTCACGTGCACAAAAAAGTCCGTTTTATTAAAATCAGCATTTGATCTTTTAGATGGGACAAATTTATTCGATTAAATTTAAATTTATATTAATATGTTATCATCCACTTTTAAGTTTTTTTTTGTGTTTTATTTTTGTTATTTTTGTTATTTTCAAATAATAGTAGAATTACATAATGGAATTACACCAAATTACTTACTGCATGTGGACGTACTGAGAATGAACCACGCCCCTTTAATTTAATTATAAAATAAAAGTTTCAAACCGGAAATCTACCATTTTATTTATTTTGGTGTATTTGTTTTGTTATCACAACCGATTGTTCATATGAAAGCTATATGATATAGTGTTCCGATCCGCCTGATTATAAAAATATAAATATATAATATATATAAATTTACAAAAATTGTGTGGTAAGTGTGGAAACTCGACCTAATGGGATTTCCGGTTGATCTCCTTAGTTGGATCTCAAGGTATCTGAATGGCAGGACGCAAAGGGTCCTATTTAAAAACACCTTATCTAATGTTCTCAGGGTTACTTCTGGCGTCCCGCAAGGAAGCCATTTTATTTATTAACGATCTGCCCAAAGTTCTGACTAACTCCAGAGTACTTACATATGTACGCGGACGACGTCAAACTTTGTGTGCAATATACGGACGCGTCTTGCCAGTCTGATTTACAAACAGATCTTAACAATTTTCAAACATGGTGCAGTCCAAACCTATTAAACTTAAACGGCTATAAATGCAAGCTTATGACATTCTCTCGTGTCGCTCCCAAACTTGCAACTTACACGCTGAACTGCTGCCCTTTGGAAAGAATTGCTTTAGTTGATGATTTAGGTGTCCGGCTGGATCCTAAACTTGACTTTATTGATCATATTTCATGCATGGTGAATAAAGTCAGAGGTGTGCTTGGATTTATTAAACGTTGGTCGAAAGAATTCAATGACCCGTACGTTAAAAAATCTCTATATATTTCTTTAGTTCGTCCTATCTTAGAATATGGATCTTGCGTTTGAAGCCCTCAGTATGGGGTCCACAGTAAACGCATCGAGTCGGTTCGAAAGAACTTTTACTTTTCGCTTTACGCGGCTTAAAATGGGATGCAAACCAGAGGTTACCCTCCTATTCTAGTAGACTTCTCCTTATTAACTTACCATCCTTATCCAACCGTAGAACCATGCTTGGCATTACCTTTATTTATAACCTTATCCATGGTGATGTGGAAAGTGCTGGCTTGTTGGGTCAGCTTAACTTTCACGTACCGAGTAGAAATACTAGATCCTATATTCCCTTAGTGCTGCGCCATTGTAGAACGTCCTTTCAATTGCATTAACCCTTTAGAGTCTTATGTGCAAATTATAACGATTTGTACATTATAATTTCAAACGTAGATAGCCTTCCTAAACTAAAAACCTTAATACTAACCCACTTAGTACGCATGCAAGCAAACAATCTGCCAGCACGCCAGTAATTAGTTCCTCGAATTCAACGAAAAACAACATTTTGATCCGTTATAGATGATTTAGCCATAAATATGTCTGCCTGAGAATTATGTCAAAATTGTTAGAATTTAGAAAAAGCTCTAGGTCATTTTTATTTGCCTTTAAAGACTGAATATTTAATTGCAATATTTT
>VNJU01004174.1:0-10219 GCA_008042675.1 Drosophila seguyi
AGAGCCAACAATAAACAGTGGCCTGCCGCGCCGTAATTACTCCGCCGCTCGAGCACGGATTGATACAACAAGTGGCCATTATTTTAAAAATAATTAACACAGCGGCAGTCAATCGAATAAACAAATTCAACAAATTTCGCGGCGAAGGGACCGATCAAAACAAAAGACCGAAAAGCGCAAAAGCTTTTAATAATCTGCGCTCAGTAAATTCGATTTTGTGATTGAAATCAGCGTAAGTAGAGCACTTGCACCAATAACAAAAAACACAGGCGATGTAGCGATAAGCGGTAAACGCACGACGCAAGAAACAGAAAAGCAAAGCGATCTGATAAAAATGTTAAACCGACTTAGTTTTACGTAAATAAAGTCACTGTCTTTGTTTAAAATGCACCAGTTGTTTTTGTATGCTAAAGATCACAGAAACACTGACCACTTGCCAAAATTTTGGGCTAAGTAGAATAGATAGAGCGATAGGAAAACACGTCTAACTCGAAGCAAGCTTTAAGCTTTCTAGCACTTGTATGGTGCCTATTCAATTGAATTATAAAGTTGATGGAGGTAAACAAATTATAGTTTGGCAAAATCCAGCACTTTCATCTACAATATACTGCCGCCCAATTAGGCTGAACTTTAAAACCACTGAATTGATAAGCGTAGAAGTGACTTTGGTGAAAAAAAAATTTGGAATGCTTCAGCCCGTTAAAATTAAAGTAGACAATTTCAATGTTATCGTGAAACCAGTGTTTCTGCTAACAATGATAGATGGCAAAATTTGTAGTGCCTTATCTAACGTAGCGTCAACTCAAACATGTTACATATGTGGCGCCCAACCTTCGGAAATGAACATGCCAGAAATCATTTTAAAGAAACCCTTAAACGATCAAGACATGAGTTATGGATTATCTCCATTACATTCATGGATTCGATTGATGGAATGTTTACTTCATGCGGCTTACAGGCTTGATGTTAAAGTGTGGCAAGTCAGAGATTGTGAAATAAAATTAAAGGTTAAAGCCAGAAAAGAATTAATTAAAAAAAAATCAGATAAAAACTATGCTTACTGATAGACGTCCCAACGCCACAAGCAGGCAACACTAATGATGGGAATACCGCCAGACGTTTTTTTAGAAATTAAGAAACTACTGCTGAAATAACAGGTCTTAATCTGGAAATCATACACAGATTCCACATAATTTTGGAAACTTTAGGGTCAGGGTTTCCTATTAATGTAGCGGCTTTCGATGAGTACACGAAAGGAACCAGGAAAATGTACTTAAAAGAATACTCTTGGTACAACATGCCGGACTCAGTCCTCAAAGTTTTATACCATGGAAAAGATGTCATAGCATCATGCATTCTTCCAATTGGACAGCTACCGGAAGAAGCGCAAGAGGCAAGGAATAAGGATGTTAGAAGATTTAGGAAAATGGTCACCCGGAAAACATCAAGAATAGATACCAATACCGATCTTATACATAGATTGTTAATATCTTCGGATCCATTCCTTGCCAGCTTGCGGAATGTTCCCAAAAGATCGCGGAGTCCTATGGAGCATGACGTTTTAAAATTATTGGCCTTATCAATAGCAAATGATTAAGTCCTTTTTTATTATTTCATAATAATTTTATTGTTATTTTGTTTTGTAATTTCGATTTTTTTGTTTTTGTTTGCTTTGAATTAAATTTTATTTTTTAGTGATTCCAATAAAATAATTTTTTATTTCAAATATAAAATAATACAAAACAATAAAAAAAATAATGTTTTAGTTTTAATCAAGGTATATCATTCAAATAAATAAAAAAATAATTAAATCCCGCTAAGTTAATTTTGTCACTTTTTTTGACGAGTTACCGTATTCGGCTTCCATTTCACCAAGGTGCGTCTGGATGGAGTCGGAAAGCCCAGGTTGTCGTGCAAACGCGCAAAGTCGGGCTCGTTGTTCTTCAAATGTACCGTTAGCGGCCAGGCCAAGCTCGAGGAGGATGGCTTCAAGTTCGTGCTTCTTGCGATACGATATCCAAGTGACCCCCATGTCACTGTCAACGTGGTTATTATTATTATTACAAAGGCCTTATTGCACGGCGACCAGAAGTTAGATCTTTTGTACCGGCCTGTAGGATTAGGGTAGAGCCTCTATACCGAGGCTTTTGATAAAAGAGAGCACTTTGGTAGGGTCTATTTGTTCCCAAATCCTGTAGGGGGGAATAAGTTCAAGTCAACGTGGTTAGCTTTCAGTCACGACGCGGTTTGACCGAGGTCGGCCTGCCAAGCGGTCGATGAGAGGCTGGGTATCCTTGAGGATGTTGTTACTGGTTGTCCTTGAGGTTGTTCTTGCTGGTTATTCTGGTTATCCTTGGGGATGTTCTTGTTGGTTGAGGATGTTCTTTCTGGTTATCCTTGATAATGTTCTTGCTGGTTTACTGGTTATCCTTGAGGATGTTGTTGGGCTCGGAGCTTGTGATCGACAGTCTCAAATATCAGTCGACGTCGAACTTAAATACCGGCGCGGCCGGCTCCGGGCCTCCCTCCTCAGTAGTGAACCATTGCGTGCGAAAGGGATGGGGAAACTATGCTTGCTGAAGGCGGCGACGCCGACTGCGGCGCCGTCGCTTTGGTTTTTTTTTTTATTTTTCTTCTGCTCTAAAGCCTCTGCTTGCTTTCTGCTATGCTTATCACGTCGGGCGCGTATTCGTATGCTTGCGCTTCGCCGACTGCGGCGCCGTCGCTTTGGTTTTTTTCTTTTCTTCTGCTCCAAAGCCTCTGCTTGCTCTCTGCTATGCTTATCGCTTTGGGCGCGTATTCGTATGCTTGCTCTTCGTGTTTTTTTTTTTTGGAACGATGCGACTACGATCCCGCATGGTTTTGCTTGTTGCCATGCAAGTATTTTGCTTGCGTTTCTCTGTATGTTCTCTACGTGTTCTCGAGCTTCGTTTTTTTTCCCCGAACTATGTCAACCCATGTTTCGTGTCGTGGCCGACAAGTCCCTGTGGCCGACAAGTCCCTCTGATATTTCCTCCTTATCTCCGATAAGGGAGGCGGCTGCGTAATCGCGGGGCCGTTCCCAATGTGGGGATCAGGCGGGGCGATTCCCGCTATGGAAGACGGCTGCGTAATCGCGGGGCCGTTCCCAATGCGGGGATCAGGAGGGAGTTCGGCAGGGGTGGAGGAAAGTGAAATAGTCGTGGTTCTTTTGTCCATTGGTTATTGATGAGTTTAATTTCCCAAGTCTTGGTCCCTACTGTAGTTTTCTTTACTGACGCATGCTCTCCCTGCCCGAGGCCCGGCTCACCCAACTACTCCGTCATGGTTGAGGTCCGCTTAAGCAGGGCGGCAACCTCCGCCAAGTCCGTGGTCCCGATCCGGCAGTTAGAATCCTGCGGTCCGTATTCTATCCCGGCTCCTTTCCTTGGCGTCGTCGTTCTCCTGGTTTTCTCCTCCGTGGGCACGTCCGCTATCCTCGAGTTCCTGCTAACCACTCTTCCGATCGGCCGGCGGCGACTCGTTTTCAAGCTTCCTCTGCCGTTAATAGTTCTGCTGTTCATTCGCCTCTGCTGGTGATCTTCTCTGTTGGCCGAGCGTTTGTCGCCCTCGGCCTGCACGAAGCATTTTGCTTACGTGGCGGTGTCAGGCTTCGGCTCGTCAGTCGATATCGGCGTTTCTCTCTCTCTTGCTACGGGCCTTGCCGAGTGTTGGCTCTGCCGCTATGTGTTCGCTCTGCCGCTATGTATGGGCTCTGCCGGTGGGTCTGACTCTGCCGCTATGTATGGGCTCTGCCGGTGTATCTGGCTTTGCCGGTGTGTCGGGCTCTGCCGCTCCTCCATCGTCGTTGGGTTCAGCTCTGCTGCGGGGTTTTGCCGGGCGGGATGTGCGTGTGTGTGTGGGGAATGTTTTACCCTAGCTATGTACAAAGATGCCCTTCTGGGGCTTCCTAACCTAGACTTAATTACTATACTTATATAACTACTCTAAATCCCAAATATGTTAACCTAATTCCCTACGCTAACTAACATTACAAATTATGACGAACGATTATTAAATTTTAATGAAAAAAATTATAACTTAGCCAATTTTTAAGATATCACTGTATCATATAGCTGCCTTAGGAATATAAATGTCTATCTGTTAGGCTATGTTGCTTGAAACTTTTTTCGCCAGCAACATTCTTTGCTGGCAACATTTGTTTTATCTCAGTACCCGAGACAGCGAAAAAGTCAGAACATTTTTCTTCTTCTTCTTCTACGTAATGCAAGGGTATTTAAACTTCGGCAGGCCGAAGTTAGCATCCTTTCTTGTTTTTTTTTTGTATTTATTGGTAATTATAAAAAAAATATTTGTAAGTAAAATTTAGATTTTAGCCTTCTTTTTTGTTTGTTTTTTAATGAATTGTGGTTTGGTTTAAAAAGTTAGTATTTCTTATCGTTTATACTTATGGTTAATGGTTAGTGATTGGACTTGGCCAGCGTGAGAATGCTGACTATGCAATGATGTATGTTAGCCCTCAAGTGGACGCTCGTATTCCGCGTGCACTTGGGCTGGACTGTATGGACTTTGTATGTTTTAATTACAGTGGTACCTCGCTCATTAATGGTATGAATTTGTAAATTTTTATATATAATATATTTTTTTATTTATTTATTTTTTTTTTTTAATATTTGTATACCTATGTATGATAATACTATAAATATTTATGAAATGAAAATTTTTCATCTGTCTTTATGAACAGTTTGATTTTTATTTTTATTATTAGATTATTATGATATCTAATAAGTTATTATATATGGGTTCTATATTACTTATGCTATTAAAATGTTTGGCAAATTATTTGTTTTACCAAAGACAAGTTCATATGGACTGTTATGTGCCATTGATGGGGTAGTGTTAAAACAGTATACGAAATATTGAAGCCATACGCCCAATCAGTTTTATCAACCGATATGTATGAACGTATATATACATTGAAAGTTCCGTGACTTTTTTCGACTGTTCGAACTGTCTGGTGATGGTGTGCAGTTGATGTTATATTTCTTATTTTAAGATTTTTGCACAAGTCATTTATAACAGCATTCTTATATTCTGTTCTCATGTCCGTAATGAACGTCTTCATTGGACCGAACATTAGAAAAAAAGATTCATAAATAGCTTAAGCGACAATATTTGCACTTTTGTTTGCGACTTGTATGGCAACTAGATATTTAGTTAAATCACATATTAGCGTGATTGCTTATTTATTGCCATTTTCTGATTTTGGTAGCGGACCAATAGTGTTCACTATCACCCTGTCAATGCTTTTATTGAAGTTTCAGTTATTGTTAAAGAAGTTGTTGTATTTCTTGTCACTTTCGATTTTTGGCATTTTCTAATGTACTCTTTAGACATACCTTTCCAGTAATAATATCTTTTGTCTTTGGCCAAGGTTTTTGTGATGCTTGTGTGACCTCCTTGTAGACAATGTAGACAATGTATAGCTTCTTTTTTATCTTTAATTTTTCTATTAGGGTCACCGGGCTGAGTAGCGCTACTCTCAATGAATTTAATGTTTTATTGCCCATTATTTTGATATTATTAATTGATACAGACTCAAAGGTATTTTTCCACAGTGCCACTTTGAGTTGGCTGATTTCATTTATACCGGCTTGCATTTCAAGCCTTTGGAAAAATCGACCTAAGTCGAGGATTCCATTAATATATAAATCGCTAACATCATATCTTGCAATAATTTTTTGCCATGTTTAAAGAAACATAGCATATTTTTTATACTACTTTACGTACTTCGTCATTTTTGGTAACTTCATATACGTTGGGCTTTGAAGCATTTTCTATTGATTGCTTAGGAAATTCTATTTCTTTATCTCCTGTGCAGGATTTTTGTCTACTTTGATATCTTGTACTGATTTTCTTTATATTTCTTGTCATTTCTTGGAGTTCTTTGATGATTATTCTTAATAACGCATTAGCTACATAATTATCTTTTCCTTTTAGATACTCAACTGTAAAATTATACTCCTCTTATTCAAGTCTCATACGAGTTATTTAAGAGAACAGGTAGGTAAGTGGTCTGTTTTGACTGTAAAATGTCTACCATAAATATATGGTCTGAAATGAGTTATTGCCCAATGAACTGCTGCCAATTCTTGTTCTGTTGTGCTTTTGTTACTTGAATTGCGGTCGAACATTTTTTGTTATATGAGATATCACAGTTCATTCTCTTGCTTCAGAATTTGTTTGGACTCTTTCATAGTTCGGAAATGATTCATTTTTTAAGTCTCTTTTATTTACTATCTGATCTTTTCAAGTTGTATTTAGTAATCGGACAAATGCATTTTTGGTTGTTGCAACTGTGTTTCTCAACATAAATGCCATTTTGAATTTCCTGGTTACGTATTAAAATACTATCATCATTTGAGGATAGTGGTATTTTTCGGACAACCTGGGATCTTGCTGGTAGAATTATTGAGTTATTACCAGAACTGTATGTTATTGGAACCTAAATTGGGAAATTCAAATTATTTGGTCTCATTTTGAGTCAATTTTCTGTTTGATTCAAATCTAATTGGCAATTTAACTATTATATGAAATCAATGCCTAATATTAAATCACTTGGGATTAAGAAACGTAAATCTCCTATATGAAAATCGTGTGGAATTATGTAATTGTCTGGCTGTATCTCAATTGAAATTAATTCTATGGATTGAATTAATTCTTGTCCTTTTCCTTGAATATTAATTTTATTTTTTTCATGAATATCATTGAAGATATCAGAATTTTATTTTAGAAGGGAAATATCTGCACTTGTTTCTATTAAAAAGACAAGTTTTTTATTTGTTTCTACATTAATTAATTGATTTCTACAAAATGAACAAAAATATTTTGTCAAATATTTATGTGAACCTTGTAATTATTTATTGTTGAATAGCTAAAGGTTGTTCGGAGTTCTCGAGTTATTTTGGGCTACTCTTACATTTCCTTGTTTGTTGTTATTTTATCATCGGTTCGAGTTGAAACGGCCTCTAGGGTTCCCTCTATATTGGCTTCCTCCAGCATTATTGTGGTTGTTGTGGTAATGGTAGTTCTTACGAGAGTTACCTCTAAAATTTCCACGACCACGCTGTGAGTAATTCTTATAACAAGGAACAGTGTTTTACTGACCAGTTGCTTCTGTGCAACTATTTACAAATTTCGATATGGCATCATTCATTGTATGGAAGGTACCAGCTTGCATGATAAGTTTAAGTTTTCTATTGCGAAGTTTTTAGTCATTGCTTTAACTGCATGCTGAGTTGAATAACTTCTGGCTAACTCCATGGGTAAGCCATCTGTTAAATATGCACCCTGCAAAGCTTTTGTCAGCTCCTTAACCTCCGTAGTGTATTGGTTGGCAGTTTTGCTACGTTGCTGTAAGTTCATCAGCTTGGCTGACAATACTTCATTCGCCTTTGACATTGTTATTTAATCGGTAAATAACTTCAGTAATAGAAGTTTCGTTTCCGATTAAATTTCTGGCGACACATTTTAGCTTTGTTTTTATTATTGAAATAGCTAATTGTTCATGTTCGCCTTTTATTGACTTAATTATTATTTTCAATGCATCTATGAAGAAGACGAGAGAATTATAAAGTAATTGGATATCGGGTCTTTATTGATAGTTAAACAATCTGTTTCACAGTCGTTTCGAGGTTGGCTGCTGTCTTCGCCGTGAATCCGGGGTTCATTCGGCTCCACTGTCGTCCTGTCTCGCTGCTCGGTGCACCGCGTCTCCGAACGCGTAAGGATTAGCGCCGGAATCCCGAGATGGCAGCTCCACAAGCTTCCGGTCACCCGGTAGTGTGTTCTCCGGCGTCTGGGAACAGGAAGAGAAAGAGGAGAGGCTGTTGCGGCCCTCCGGTTAGCGGGAACAGGGAAGAGTTGAGGGGCCGATCAGGTCTACCCAAAGTGAGAAGAGTTGAGAGGCCGATCAGGTTTACCCAAAGCGAGAAGAGTTTTAGAGGCCGATCAGGTCTTCCAATTAGTGAGATGCTCGGGTCGGTAAACCGAACCGGTGATTAAGATCTAATACGCTAAGACCACTATGGCTCGTTAGTTACCGTGCGGGCTTACCGGTCTCCTATAGTTCTTACCACTGATTCTTGAGTGCTGGTCCTAGTCTGCTGGTGGACTTGTCGCCGATCGCCTCGGCGAACTGAATGAGCTCTGGAGGGCTGGGGTTCACTTTGTATAGCGGTTCGGCGTGGTGCGGTGTGCCCGCATATTCCAACGGATTTTTGACAACTTTAGTGGGCCCGCTCCTTTGTTGCAGGTGTGACCCTCCATTTCCCCTCATGGAGCGCGCGCGCGGCCGATTAGAATTTAAAAATGGGTTACCCTCCATGTTTTCCCTCCGTCCTCTATGGGGCACGACATTTTTTTTCCGTATTTCTTCTAGGCCACCCCTTACCGAATCTTGTCCATGGCCTCGGCTGATGGCTGTGCTCCCTTCGGCATGCTTCAGCCCCAGCTGCTCTGGTCCTCCGTGTGCAAGTCCAAAATGTCGCCGTCCGGCGACTTCATGCGCTCCGGTGCTTGGGTTGGCGGAGTTCATGGGCGTGTGTTTGTGTTTGTTGGTGTGTTTTTTTTTTTTTATTTTAAAAGGTAAAAAGAAAGGTAAATATAATACATATATACATAAAAAGAGAAGTAGAATAATTGAAGATAATAAGTATAAGAATAGAAGTCCGCTCCCGTGGGACTGCTGCAAAGCTCTACTTCACAGGGGCGGCTGGCGGTCATCATGCCGCTCATCGGACGCCTTCGGTGCGCCGGGTCTGCTCCCGGCGCCTCAGCTCTCTCGTCACTGATGCTGCCATTTTGGCAACCGCATCCCATTTGGAGGGGACCTTCAGCATGTAGCCGACTAGGTTGTCGGGTGTAGGGCGATGTTCTGCCGAAAACAAGGGACACACAAAGAATGCATGTTCCGCGTCCTCAATAATTCCGCTGCCGCAGTGGTAGCAGTATGGGTCATCCTCATGCTTGAACCTATGCAGGTACGCCTTGAAGCATCCATGTCCTGAGATGATCTGCGTGGTATGGTAGTCCAGCTGTCCGTGGCGTCTCTGCAACCAGGGAACCAAATCGGGGATGACCTTGTGGGTCCATCGCCCTGTTCTCGCATTGTCCCATCGCTCTTGCCACCGAGCAATGGTGCTGCTTCGCTGCGCTCTGCTGCCTGAATTCCCTGTTCTGCGCTCCTCTGCCAGTATGTCTATTGGGATTGCTCCCGAAACCACCAAAGCAGCTTCTTCGGACACCGTGCAGAAACAGCTAGAGATCCGCAATGCGCAGCGTCTGTAGACTGTCTTGCACTGCCGGCTGTAGCTGGAAGTTCTCATGGCTTCGGCTCATATCGGCGCGGCATACAGGATGGTCGATGTCACCACTGTTGCTATTAGCCTCCTGCTATGCTGTTTTGGACCTCGCGTGTTGGCCATCATCCTCGATATAGATACGGTAGCCTTGGAAGCCTTGGCCGCCGCGTATTCAAGGTGACTCTTAAAACTCAGCCTGTGATCGATCATGACTCCGAGATACTGGATCGCCGGACTGGACTCGATGGTCGTCGAGTCGACCCGGCTCAGGACACGGCTCCAATTTGCTGAATTAAACGCGTTTTTGACGTCTAGGGTGCAAACCAGGCAATATTGCTTGGTGCCTCCCTGCCATCGTTCGCCTTCAGTCGCGCTTGCTGCCATCTGCGTTACCTCACGTATTGCGTCGATCGTGCTCCGCTTCTTCCTGAAGCCGTGCTGCTGGTTGGATAGGGCTCCGCGCTTCGACTTCTTTCTCCAGCTTGGTGCAGATAATGCGCTCAAATATCTTCCCCACTTTATTGAGCATACAGAGGGGGCGATATGAGGACGGGTCATCATTGGTCTTGCCCGGCTCAAGGCACAAGCCTTGGTTGCTTCTAGACTCGTGGGAAGGTCCGCTCAGCAATGCACCTGTTATATGCCTGTGCAAATAGGCTCGGGTAGGCCTCCATTATGGCACGGAGTGCAGCATTAGGGATGCCATCAGGTCCCGTGGCCTTGGAAGCTCTACAGCTAGACAGCGCGCAGAGGACTTCATCCTCGCTGATGAGGATCCCTTCGCTCGCAGCTATGCTGGGGAGCGTTAGGGGCGGTTGCGCAGGGAACAGCGTGGAGACAATTGCTGCGAGTTGTTCCTGGGAGGTTGGGGTCGGCGG
>VNJU01004178.1:0-11549 GCA_008042675.1 Drosophila seguyi
AAACATAAGTGAGTGACAACACGAAGATCGTCTATTATTTTTGTTCTTTCCTCTCCTTTTCTCTCCTTGCCCTATTGGCACCTTGCTGGTATATTTTTTTTGTTGTTGTAAGCATGTTCTTTAATTGGTAGCAGCTGATCGGTTCGGCCTTGGCCTTGAATTAAAATAGATAAGCTTACAATCCACCTTTTGTGGAAGAGAAGTCAACTGGTGTTTGTCTTGGCTGCTTGGCTTAGAATTGAAATTTAAATTAAACTTAGGAAATTTATTGAATTTGCCAGAGAGTAACTCAGAAAATATGTTGTACTATTATGATGTTCCTATATTATTTTTATAATTTATGTTAAGCCATACAATTTTTATATATTTTTATTCTTATGTTATTTCAATATTTTCTATACTATGCTATAACTAAATAAGTTATTATAAGGTGTAAATGGCCCAACTAGGGAACTTAGGCAGTAAGAGAACGGCTAGCTTAAATGGAAAACTGTCTAGAATAAATACCAATTAATTATGAATTGCTAAGTTAATTCCGATTGGGGACCATGCAGGTCAAAAAAATTACTGGTAGGATAAAAGATAGGGCTTAAGAGCGGGTCATATGGGATTCCGACTATAGACAGCTAGGAGGCTGCGGAATCAAGGTAGGGTGGGCATGACCGCGGCAGTTCAACCTTGCTGCTACGCTCTGGAGATGTTTGGTTTATAGACATGCAGATTTCCCTGTTGTCCGAAGTTTTCTTTCGTCTTTCTTCCCTTCTGTGTTAATTTCCCCCTTCGCCGCACGCGAAAATTAAAATAAGAGTATAATTAATAGACGACTAGGTAACGCTTTTGGAATTCTATTGTCTCCCACTCCCAAATACCGACAAAGCTCATAGCCGGACCCCTTCGCGTGCCTCCCAGAGGAGTTACCCCCCTTCCATCCGTCGTCCGATACCCGTACATATCCTGGAGTGATATGTTACAGTATTTATTATATATTATATTCATATTTTAAATACTATAAAGTTTCATGGCGCTTGGAGAATATTTGAGAAAGCACATTTAGTATTTCCAGAGCGGGGTGCGAGCAAGAATAAAAAATTTAATAAAACAGACTGTTCTCTACGTTTATTTTTTGGATTTCATTGTTTTTTTTTTTCATTTTTAGAAATGATGGCTATGAATGGCAAACAAATCTCCTGTTGGAGGTCATTCGCAAAAATTATGTGGCACCAACAATTTAGTTTTCAGTACATAGCATGGAAGATATCCAGGAACTGAAAGAATAGATTCGAGTCTCCAGCCAAGGAGACGCTAGGGATACTTCACCGTTTAAAATAAACGCCCAAATGAACTCTTAAACACTATATGCTCTAGCAACTTCTGGTCAGAGTATGTGATCAAAGAGTACAAAACGAAGAACAAGAAAATGCGGCCCGTAGGAATTACTATTCCTAGGTCCGATCAGACCACTGCGCCTTCTATGACTTCCAATCCCGTCTCAAAAAACTTAGTAATTCCCTCTCTATCTCCTATCAGAATGAAAGAGGTTTACGTAGTAAGATTCCCAATTTGTATTCTGATATTCTCTCGCTTGCATCCCAAGTTATTGTGTTCCTAGAACCCTGGTTAAAGAGGGAGATTCTGAACTCCGAAGTTTTTCCAGCTGTGTTCACGATATATAGGCCTATCATACGTGGAAGTGGTGTCCTCATAGCGGATGACTCCAGTCAAGCGTCTGTTTTAATAACTTTCTAGGAGTGCAACGATGTTGAACTCCTTTGTGTGAAGCTATCAGTCAATGGTAGCTCCACCTTTATTACTTCATCCTACTTTCCCCCTATCTCGGAACTTCCTTTCAATTGACTTTTAGATAGGGACCATTTAGTAGTTCTTGGTGATTTTAGTATACAGGGGCTATTTGGTCCTCTATTAAATTCACTAAAGCACTTACCTCCACACAGCATGACATTTTTTGCTGTCTTAAGTCAACCATGTACGAAATTTCCTAGAGTGCTTGCTTGATCTTTTTCTTTTGTCTCAGTTCTGGAGAGTTAGTTTAGCCAGGGTGGCACCCCTGACGCTACCCGAAGATCCCTATCATCCAACTTTCGATGTGACTGTCGACATTGGGACAGATTTACAGAATATATTTGACCGTCCAGCCAAATAAGTCCTTTTTTCGCAAGACGAACTTCGAACGGCTGAATAACTTTATAACTGGTTTTAATTGGTCTGATCTATAGATGTGCACTGACTTGGCTGAATTCAGCAGACAAGGAGCGGACGTAGTGCAGATGGATCCGAAAAATGTCCGCTAAAGATATTAAATACGGACACACTAGGTTCGTTGAATCATTCAACTTGAATGCTCAAAAACAGACTCTAAATCGGACAAAAATGTAAACTGTGGCATCCCTCGTAGTTCGAAAAAGTATTGCCAACGGTCACTGAATCGCATAGTGAGCGGGCAAATAGCGGACTTACCGCAAAAGGTTTGCCTAATTGTCGAAACCCGACCCGAAAACGGACCCAAATATTTATTTGGACTAATTTTCGAGAGAGCTGTTTGATTTAATTAAAAGCGGCATGACGTTTAAAGCCAGAAAACTTTCAATAATAGGAGTCATAAAATCTCTACTAGTTGGCCTAGTTACGGTAAAAGGGCCATTCATTTTCATAAAGTCGAGACTTAATATCTTCATCAAATGCAAGACTAATTGCATTGAAGCCTTTTTTTTAGTAGAGTTTAATAGAAAGCCTCGTTCGCTTGATGATCTTGAACGATTTAAAGTAACAGAATTTAGCACATTTGTCTTGCATACTGGATTAAGAGACATTCAAGATTCTGCTTAATAGAACCAATTTTTTGTCTTGGACGTTGATGCACTACGATCAGTACACTCAAGTGGCCCGTATGACACCAAGCACGTGCTTGTTCGTGTTAGGTGTTAGTAGGCGCGAAAGATGAAAGTATAGAAAAGGAATTCGAGGAAGTACTACTGGCGTGCTGCCAGATTGTTTGCTTGCATGCGTACTAAGTTAGTTGTGGGTTAGTATTATTGTTTTTAGTTTAGGAAGGCTATCTACGTTTGAAATTTTTAAGTACAAATCGTTATAATTTGCACATAGGACTCTTAAGGGTTCATGTAGTTAGTTCTACATTGTAGAACGCAGCACTAAGAGAATATAGGATCTAGTATTTCTACTCGGTAAGTTAAGCTGACCCAAAAAGTCAGCACTTTCCACGTCACCGTAGATAAGGTTATAAATAAAGGTAATGCCAAGCCCCTGGGATATTAAAATCACCAAGAACTACTAAATGGTCCCTAGCCGAAAGTCGATTGGAAACCATCTGAATTGCGGAAAGATGGTTCCAATAAATAGGAAGTTCCGACATAGGAGGAATGTAGGAACAAGTAATAAAAATAGAGCTACCATTGACTGATAGCTTCACACAAATTTAACATCGTTGCACTCCTCGTAAGTTATTAATTCAGACGCGAGAGTGGAGTCAACCGCTATGAGGACACCACCTACACGTCTGATAGGCCGATCCAGCCTATATATCGTGAATACAGCTGGAAAAACTTCAGAGCTCAGAATCTCCGGCTTTAACCAGGTTTCTGTGAACACAATAACCTGGGAAGCAAACGAGAGACTATCGAATACGATTTGGGAAGCTTACTACGTAAGCCTCTTGCATTCTGATAGGAAATAGAAAGGGAATTTGTTATTTTTTTGGAGCGGAAGACGTAGAGGGTGCAGTGGTCTGGTCGGGCCTGGGAATACTTATTCCTACAGGCCGCCGTCTCTTTTTCTTAGCTACGAACTCTTTGACGACAACGTATTCAGGCCAGAATTTGGTCGAACATATTGTGTCAAAGATTTTTTTTGGGACATTTATTTTGAAAGACGAAATGTCCCTGGCATAAGATAATTTGAATTTTTTCACCTTTATGTTGTTAATTTCGGCTCCAGTTTTGCCTTGGATAAAGGTAATTATATCTTCCGATGTCTGAGAAGGGGAGGGCCGCGAAACAAAAATCTGTTTCGTAGGTGGGACAGCTATAAGGGCTTTTGGCGATTGACCCTGAGGGTCAATATTTGAGATCCTCCAGGGGATATAACGGAAATCACCGGGGGCGCGGATCCTCCAGCAGCACATTCGGAGGCCGAATCTTTCTTGCTACTCGATCTCAAAACTCTTGGAATCGGTTCTGAGGTCGAGGGCTGTGTCGCTGGAGGCTGCTGTTCGACCGCTGGAGGTTGGGATCCGTCTAGATGCTGCCGACCAGTAGCGGATTTTTTGCGTCTAGGAGACTCATTTAATAGCTTTAGAACATATCTTGAGTTTTGCGGAAACTCAATAATACGTCTTTAAAACCGTTTTTGGTTTGCCGCATAAAAGACATCATCTCCCTTTCAACATCGCGACAGGCCTCACAACAGTACCGCAGACCGATGTTTTTTCTTACATCGTCTACCGCCCGAGCCCCAACACCAATGCACTTGGCATGCATAATGTTGTCGCACAGCCAGCAGCCGATTGTAAGATCAGCAGAGGTAATAACCTTTTTACAGGTTTTAACGACACAGACTATAGCGGACATTATTTGGACTTACCACTGTACCTTTGCGTAAGGAGAGATAAGAGTGCAGCTGCACCGAAAAAACGGGAGAGTGAGAGAGCGGGTGAGCGGGTGAGCGTGGGAGCAAGCTTTTCGTTTAGCTGTCGCGACGGCGCAAACTAAACGGAGAAGGCACAAAGAGGAATGCAAAAAAAATGCAAAAGCAAACACTAGCAGCACAACTAAAATGTGAAATTAATAATAATTAAATACACAAAACAGAATAGCTGCATGCACACGAAGTGAACGGGATCTTTAATAATCGCAAAATTAAAGAATTATAATAAAACACCGGTTGTTTTTAGCAAAAAAATTACACAAAACGAGAGCGCAAAAAAAAAAACACGTCCGTTCATGTGGAAGAGAGAAAGCTGTTCAGTTTGGGAATAAGAATTCTTCTAGACAGTGAGTACTGTATTTCGCAAAATAATCTTGTCTTTACGTTCCTAAACAATTCTGTAAAAGAAATGCCGCAACGATATATGTATGTATGTACATATGTCTTCCATGGTAAATTTTAACTACCACTGTCTCATACAGCTGCATTAATTTCGACTCTCAAGTTTGACAGCAAAAAATTGAAAAAATATCAGGAAAAATTATAAATTTTATAGACAGCTCTAGACATATTTACATTCCATTCATTAATTAACAGGAAATGGACTACAATAATTTATTTAACACGGAGGAGGATAACCAGGAGTTTACAACCCAACAGCCACCAGCTGAGGACAAAAAACATACTGGTAGGGTATTATGTTTGTTGCTTGCAATAATTATTTTAATTCAAGAATTCCGTTTTATTTTTACAGAATTAATGATCTGGCTGGTGCATGTGAAGTGGCCTCTATCAAGGCCAAGGTGTGCGGTGAAGTAAAATCAACCGGAGATATCATGCCGCAGGAGCCCATTAATAATAGAGAGGATTGAAAGCGATTTGAGCAAACGCTCAAGGATTTTAACATTTTTACTAAACTTGTAAGTTTATTGTACATAAAATATTTAATTGAAAAGGAAAACTAACATGATATATATTTATTTACAGGTGAGCGATTTGTCTCTGTGTGGACAGAAATCCTATGACAAATTTATCCGTCAATGTTGGCGTGAGTTAATATCAGATGATGTGGCACGCCAATGGTCGTGGGATGCTAACAATTGCATCGGTTTGAGGTATATTTTTAATCGTATATTCTTTAAGTTATAATAATTTTTATTTCTACAGTCGCTTTCAAGAACAAATTTTGTTAGGAGGACGCCGATTTTGACCGAGTAATGCAGAAATATTTTCAGTACGCAGGACAGAGTGATCAAAACTAACACCTAACACGAACAAGCACGTGCTTGGTTTCATACGGGCCACTTGAATTTACTAATCTTAGTGCATCAACGGCCGAAAAAAGGTATTTTCTTTAAAAATTTTATTTTGTTTTAATTTTATAGAAGCATTTCGCATCGAGGGGCGTAATTTTAATACTACTGTGGGCAAAGTAAGGTGAATTTTCAATTTATACTTAGCGGGCTCAACATTTCGAGGTGGTCCTTTTTTTATTAAGCTGTCAGGACTGTTAATGACAGCTGGTCCAATTTTCATGTGAATGGCATTATCGGAAATATTTTTAAGCTTTTCTTTTCCAAACGTTTTTTGTTTTATTTTTACAATGTTTGATTTAATTCAACAGAGAAGTGACATCCAATTTGGTTTGAAATTAAATTTCGGCTGCGGAAACTTTGAGGGTGTTACGGAAAGCCAGGGCCGCATAGAGAAAATTGGAGCCCCGGGATAACTAATTCCAAGGCCCTCTCCCATATTGTTAACCAAATTTGTTGGGCCCTCGCGGTCTCCATTTGAGAACTACGGGCCCGGGGGTAATCCACCAGACCGGAGAATAATTTTTTGCATGTTTCGAGGATTGGAAAAAAATTGGCATAAGTGTATTTTATCGGGAGGGGACTACTTTGAAGGGGATTAATTCGATTTATAAGAATAAATAAAGATTTTTCATTTTACAAACAAATTCACTTACTTTTTGCCCAAAGTATTATTGTATAAAAAGAGTGCGCGAGGCCTTCGGAAAAGCGAAAAAACCGATATTGCAAGGCCTATTCGAAAGCGAAAAGAGTAGAAGCTGGCACTTCGCAAAAAAATACACGTAGGATATTTACGATTTTTTGTTTATTTGTAAGGTCCATCGACCCCATTATGTATGGAATATGGCATTGCTTTTCGATTTTCGATAACTCTGGTGCACAAATTGGGCTGTATTTGATCGATTTCGTAGCTTATGTTGACTTTGAGGGCATCGGTGGTTTGCTGCTTGTTGTCATAGACCTGCGATTTAAGAAAATCCCACAAGAAAAAGTACAGCGGGGTCAAATCGCACGATCTCGGTGAAAAAATACGGACCAAACAGTCACTTCCTGCGGAAGCATTGTCACTTGGTGAGTCCCGCCTGGATTGGTCTCGTTTTTTGCTTGTTGACAATCCATTCATCCAAAAATGCGCTTCGTCGCTGAAGATTATTTTCTTACCACAATCGGCGTCAACTTCCAACTGCTGGTTCATAAAATAATTTTATGATTTTCACGTGCTGCTCGACACTGTAACCTGCCATGGTGGTTTGGGAGGACGGCACGAATATAACACACTGCATTTCACATCTGTCACTCAATCAACATGGCCGCAATGAGCTGCCAAAGTTCGAGCGCCCCATTGGATAACCATTTATACCTACATATGGGCTATTCTCTGGAAAGTACAACCGAGGCAAAAACCATTAAAAATGCTCTAAAATTCATATTTTTAAAACAGCAACACTAAGAAATGTTCCAAAGGATCAAATTTGAAAGCCTTTATCATATTCTGAAACAAATTTCGAAATATTCGTATGCACACTCGCGCAATTCGAGATTTTGCTTCATTTTGATGAAAAACACCATAAAAAAGATCATGTTGTGTTTTGATAAAAATCTCCAAAGCAGAGGAATTTTAAATGGATTTTTGCCTTCTATCATAGCCGGGAGATTGCAAAGATTCAAAAGAGACCACATTTATACTTTTCTAATTTACTTAAATAGTTAAAAACAGCACTACAAGATCAGTGGAAAAAAATGTCGCGTGCGACATGTCGCGTGCGACAGTGATAAAAATTAAATTAAAAAAAAAACTAGTTAATATTTTTAAGTCAACACATATACATTATAAAGTTGAATTGTTATATAATACATTAAAATTATTTGCATGAAAATCTTTCATCAAGTTTCGCTGAAATCAGTGCTTGAACTGGTTTGCGAAAAAGTAACTTCCGCCTGTGTCGCGTGCGAATTTCTTACATTTTTCTAATTATCTTGAAAACGAACAATTACTCGAAATCAACCTTAGCACCAATTATAGTGCTAACCAAGAGCTACAAGATTAAAATTTTTTAAATTAAAATACAGTCTTGGGACGTGATTGAATGCGTACAAATGTCGCGTGCGACATTAGAGAATTGCCCATATATAAAATTATTCCTCGAGTTCTTTATAATTTTAGCGTTATAGTAAAAAAAAGCATTTAAAAACACTATATATCGGTAAATTTTAATTTTAAAAAGTTATAAAAGTAAATTTTTAACATATTTGCATAAAATTTTAAGTATGGCAATTTTGTATTTTGTAGGAATACATATTCATTTATTTTGGAAGTCAAATCACAGATGTTTGTCTTTGTTACTCGCAACATTTGTCGCTCTCAACATTTACCTTATGTTAGTACATGCGAAATCGAAAAGTCAGGAAGTTCTTTTTTCTTTATTTGTTCAATTTTTTTATAATATGGAGTTTTGATGCTCTTTGCGCACGAAACACCGTTGAACAGAAACAGAAGGCGAAATTCCGGCGAGCGATAACGACAGGAGTTCCGAATACTGCGGATCAAGTTACTTCGAGTTCGCGAGAGGAGAATCGCGGGCCAGGGCATGAAACCAGAAACAACCCAATAATTCGGGATCCGGAGCAGCAAAAGAGCACAATCCGTCATCGGGATCAAGTTTGCAGCACATGTGCCAGAGTGTTTCAAAGGGTAAATACCCATCCCTTTGCCTCTCTAACGGTTTTGATAACCCAGATATCCTTAAAAAATTTATATGCCTGGAGGAGCGCTTAATATCTCCACGGATTGTGAAGGTCTTAAATGCCGCAGACCAACAACAACCGAGTGGCGGCCTTACAGCCATCACAGGCATGAGCGGAAGATACGCATCGACACTAGCCACCATGACTACACACACACCAACAGACTCAGCAAAGGGAAAAGGAACACCAGCAAACGTCACCACGCCCAAACCCCGGAACCCCACAAAACCGAACAGGATCACCGGACGTCGCCGTATCGCGACATTTTTTACCTTCGCACGTGACAAACAAATGGCATGCCTCATAGATAACGGAGACAAGACATGGAGGGTAACCGTCTCGCGCGCCAACCTCCTAAACCGCGCGCGCGCGTTATAGTGGCGAAGGGAGGGTCACACCGGCAATAGTGAAGCGGGCACACTCATATGACCAAAATAAGTTGGGATATGCTGGCACACCGCACCACGCCAAACTGCTATATTAAGCGGACCACAGCCCTTCAGAGTAGGGCTGGAAAACTATCGATAGTTGACATATTCGATACTTTTAAGCAGAATATTCAATATATCGCGATAGTGATTCAAATCGAAAAAAAATTGTTGTACTAAAATAGAATTCAAAAACAAATTGTTTACTTTCAGTGTAACGACCCTACGGCAGGGTCGTACAAATAATATTAACTATTAATTAACAAATAATAAAACTATGTAAGGCATAGATATATATAAGGGACATGAAGTCAAAAAATACTAAATTTATTTTAGTTGTAAGAACACGAAGTCCCATTTTACCTATATTATTAATCAAATAGATTTAAGTTAGGGGACGGAGCCAACTAAACTAAAATAATAATTATTATAAGGCGCGAAGAATATTCCCTAGTTTTTTTGTCCTGTGGAAACCCCGATACATCGATATGGATATCGATCAGGAAAGCTCGTGCGAATATATAAATCGATGACGCTAAGATCGACGATAGAGCTGAAAAAACATCGATGTTTACTTACATCGATGTTTCGATGTTTTTCAGAAAAAAACCTCGATGTATCGATACATCGAAACTTTTTAGGGTGTTTTTTAAAATGCATTTTAGTCCTTATTATATTATAAATCACTACCATAACTAAATCAAAATGGGTAAAAGTTCTTTATAAAAAAATTACGTTTTGTTTCCTGTTTTTATTTCTTGAGAATCAAAATGAAACTTAAAACTATTCTCTCGTCCAACACAAAAATTATAATGAAATAACAATTCAATCCAAACGAAAATAAAAAATAACATCGAGTTCTACTCAAACAAAAAAAAATAAGAAATTGCATAACTAAAATTAAGGAATCCAGTCATTTTTGTTTAAAAATAATATCATATTAACATTTTTAGCCTTGAGCGAGCTTCGCTTTTCGCTCACAACAAGACCTGCCTTACTGAACATTCTCTCACTTTCAGTAGAGGTGGCCTAGCCGGTACGCAGAAGTATTTTAAAACGCATGTTTTGAATGCGGTATCATTTGATATCTGTTGAAAGAAGAAATTGCATTACTAAGTTGGTTACCATCTAATTGTTATTTTTTGTACCTTCCAATAATCTAAAGGGTTTTGTATAGGCTCCAAATTACTAGCATTTAAATAATGTCGCAGAGCTAGTATGGAATCCACGCGACCGCTTTGAATTTTTTTATTTTTGTTGGCTTGTAAGAAACTAAATAACAGGTTGGAGGATTCTGGTGTTGGCGGGCTTGAAGATGTCGATTTTGTTTGAGCATTGTTGTGCGACAGTTCCTCTTCTAACGATTTAACTCCTTGAGAGGAATTAAATGGATTCCAAAATCCCTCCTTTTTAAAGCGAGGGTCTAAAATTGTGGTCATTCGTGTTACCGTCCGATTTTCATAGGGGACCAATCTTTTATTGACCCCTTGAAGTATGCCATCACAAACATCTCCACCCACCTTAGTCTGGAGTTTACTTTTCAAGGCTGTCAGATTATGTAAAATACCACAAACAACCGGAATCTCCGATGACACTGTCACAGAAGTACTCGAAGAAGTGTGTACCGTTGCATGCTCAAAAGTAGAAAGTATTGCCTTCAAGTCCTCCAGAATGGATATTTCATCCGATGTTAGCGGCATTAACCCTTTGGGCGTGTTTAATAGAACACTTGCGATGGCAACCTTTGTAGTCAAAATTCGTTCCACCATGTAAAAGGCGCTGTTCCACCTGGTTGGACACTCTTGTTTCAAACTATATGGGCGTTCGCAATCCTGAGCCTCTCTAAATTTGGCATACGCAATTGTGCTACTTTTAAAAAACGAAACAATGCGCTTACACTTTTCAAGGATCGGTTTATTGTTTTCTGATCCCAAACAGTCCTGGACTGTCAAATTGATTGAATGGGCAAAGCATGGAATATGTCTTATTTGCAGAATCTCACATGCTTTAATCATATTTTTGGCGTTATCTGTGACCATAGCAGTGACCTTTCCTAAAACTCTCCATTGCTCAAGTACTGTGCGAATAGAGTTTGCAATGTTTTCAGAAGAATGGGTCGTTTCGTCGATGAGCTTTTCAGTGGCTAAAACGGCGTTACGCAATTCAAAATCTGCTGTTATAAAATGGCACGTCACAGTAACATAGCACTCGTTGACCCTTGACGTCCAGCAATCTGAAGTAATTGCACAGTGCTTTATGTTTTTTAAAAATTCGAACAACTTGGCCTTCTTTTCATCGTATGCATTTACAATCGAAATATTTCTCAAGCTGGCTCGTGAAGGCAATTCATAACTTTTTCCACATTTAATACATTTGACTGTCTTGC
>VNJU01004184.1:0-10915 GCA_008042675.1 Drosophila seguyi
AGCGTGCTGGACTGGATTTTGCAGGACCGATCTGGATGCACTTTAACATTCGAGGAAAGCGCCCAGTTAAAGTGTATCTCTGCGTTTTTGTATGCTTTCTGACAAAAGCATGCCATTTGGAGATCGTGTCGGACTTGAGTGCCAACGCCTTTATAGCTGCCCTAAAGCGTTTCTTCGCCCGACGTGGATTGAGCTCTGACCTTTTTTGTGACAATGCCACAAACTTTTGTGGGCGCTTTTCGTGAGTTAAGGCAACGCTTCAACGCGGCAGATAAAGGGCTGATTGCAGATGAATGCAGCCAGCGAGGAGTACAATTTCACTTCATCCCCCCACGGTCGCCCCATTTTGGGGGCTTTGTGAAAGTGCTGTAAAGATCGCCAAACAACTGCTGATCAAAAACGCAAATAGCGTGGCACTCAACTACGAGGATCTTGCGACGGCTATAACCCAGGTGGAGGCCGTTATGAATTCCAGGCCATTGCATCCATTATCGTCGGATCCAAATGATTTGGAAGCATTAACTCCAGGCCACTTCTTAGTGGGCCGCCCATTGAATGCGCTAATTGAGCCATTCGATGAAGATTTGCTTAAACTATCTATTACCAATCATTGGAAACGAATCCTGTTAGTCCACAACTCATTCTGGCGCCGCTGGTCGGCTGAGTACCTGACGCTGTTGCAGGAGCGCACTAAATGGACAACGGCGGTCAACAATATACAGATAGGCACGCTGGTGCTCATCGCAGAAGACAACGCACCACCGGGACAGTGGTTATTGGGACGAGTGATCGAGCTGCATCCAGGACCTGATGAAGTTGTTCGCGTAGTCACGCTTAAGACGAAGTCTGGAGTCCTCAAACGAAACGTTCATCGTATCTGCGCTCTACCATTGAATTAAGACGAACCTATTTTGTTGGACGGAGCTTTCAAGGCGGGGAGTATGTTCGCGCCATAGTTTAAAATTATATCGAAATATCGAATTGTCATGAAATATATCGAGTAAAAATAGTCGATGAATTGAAATAAAATGATCTTATGTTGAAAACTTAAACAGAGCGGACGTACGAGCTTGTACCGAGGATAAAAAATATATAAATATAAACTTTGAACGCTTGTGGCGGTTTCAACGCAATCAATAATGAAAGTCACTACTAGATACCAAAATAGACAGAAAGTCCGCGCGGATAACAACAAAATAGAATTGCATATGCAATCTATAGAGAAAGCTCTTAAGCCCAACGTATACGAAGTCATAAACAATGACGAAGTACGTAAAGTAGTTACCTTGCATGTAAAACATACGCTATGTTTATTAAAACATGGTAGAATAATTACTGAAAGATACGATGTTAGCGATTTATATACCAATGGAATCCTAGACTTAGGTCAGTTTTTCCAAAAGCTTGAAACGCAAGCCGGTATAAACAAAATCAGCCAACTCAAAATGGAAAATGGAAAAATGGAAAAATATCTTTAAACATGTTTCAATAGATAATTTCAAACAAATGGGCATTAAGATATTGAATACATTAAGAGTAGCGCTACTCAACCCGGTGACCCATATAAAAAAACAAAAAGAAAAAGAAGCTATACTGTCTAAATTCCATGACGATCCAATACAAGGAGGTCATAACAGCATTGCAAAAACCTTGGCCAAGGTCAAAAGACATTATTTTTGGAAAGGTATGACTCGAGTTATTACTGAGTACCAGAGCTTGCAAAATATGCTCAACCGAATTTTTTTCTACTGTCTGCTCACCAAAAAAAAAAAACAGAAAAAAACGCAGCAGACGGGCTCTTGTTCTGACCAGAACACTTTTTTTTCTCTTTTTTGTGTTTTGTGAATTGTGTTGTTCAGTGTGAATAAAGAAGAAACTGTCACACAAAGACACCCTGATACGAAAATTGTCGACGAATTCTCAGTAACTGAGCATCAGCTACTGAGCAAAACGAGCCAAGTGGAAATAGAAACTGTCTTCTTTGTTGCTGTGTACGATATGTTATATTTGTACCCCCTCTGCCCACCAAGCTTCCGAGCTCGGCTGCTCTTGCGCTCCTGTATTTCGGGCCTCCGCGCAGTGTCCATCGAGCGTGCCAATGCTCCCCACTCTTCAGCATCCATCCGCCGCTCCTCGGCCACTTCGAGCTTCCGCGCTTACCTCCTTGTGAGCTCCCGCGTCCCGAGCTCGTGGCTCAAGTTGGATCCTGCCGGCGATCTCCCATTCTCGCTTTAGCGGAGTAAAGCTGGCGGTAGCGCGGCTCTATGTTTATTAAACATATTATTTATGTGCTCAGGAGTCAAAGCAGTGCGTTTTTCATAATAAAAAATTAAGAGCTGAGAAGAATCTTTCCACCGTCACCTGAGTTCTCGGTGTGGCTAACACCACACGCGCAGCACACATACATGCGCAAATGACACTTTCAAATTAGGCAAAGTGTCCCAAGTGAAGAAAAAAAAACGAAGTGAGCGACAAAAATCGTTCACTTTTGAGCATAGAGCAAGCCTAGAAAAAACGAATTTGAAGTTTTTTTCGTTTCTGTTTTCAATCGTGTGAGCGTGTAACAGATCGATTGCTGACAGCTTAAAAAAAAGGACACTTTTTGCAAGCTCTGCTGAGTACATACGAAAATGTCAAAAATGCCAAAAATCTAAAATAACCAAGCACAGTAAGACCCAATTGGTAATATCTGACACGCCAATAAATGCTTTCGACAGGGTGATAGTAGATACTATTGGTCCCACTACCGAAATCAGAAAATGGCAATGAATATGCAGTCACACTAATATGTGACCTAACTAAATATTTAGTTGCCATACCAGTTCCAAATAAGAACGCAAACACTGTCGCTAAAGCAATTTTTGAATCATTTATTCTGAAGTACGGACCAATGAAGACGTTCATAACGGACATGGGAACAGAATATAGGNTACCAGTTCCAAATAAGAACGCAAACACTGTCGCTAAAGCAATTTTTGAATCATTTATTCTGAAGTACGGACCAATGAAGACGTTCATAACGGACATGGGAACAGAATATAGGAATTCAATTATAAATGATTTATGCAAATACCTAGGAATTCAAATTATAACATTTACGGCACACCACCACTAGACGGTTGGAACAACTGAACGTAGCCATTGAACTTTCAATGAATACATACGTTCATATATATCGGTTGATTAAATTGATTGGGACATATGACTTCAATACTTTGTTTTCTGTTTCAATACGACCCCCTCAATGGCACATAATTACTGTCCATATGAGTTAGTGTTTGGTAAAACAAATAATTTACCAAAACAATTTAATAGTATAGATAATATAGAGACTATATATAATATAGATGACTATGCTAAAGAAAGCAAATACAGACTAGAAGTAGTAATATAGAGACTGTATATAATATAGATGACTATGCTAAAGAAAGCAAATACAGACTAGAAGTAGCATATAAAAGAGCTAGAAAACTAATAGAAAAAAAATAAGAAAAATAATAAGATATTATATGATCAGAAAGTAAACAACATAGATATATCGATAGGTGATAAAGTCTAATTAAGAAATGATACAGGTCATAAGTTAGAATATAAATATACTGGTCCGTATAAAGTAACGGAAATAGGAGATAGAAATAATATCATAATAACAAATAATAAAAACAAAAATCAAACAGTACACAAGGATAGGTTAGAAATGTTTATTTCATAATTGTAATTAGTATGGCCATGCTAAGACAAAAATATTAATTTACATTTGAATATTGTTTGTAATTTAATATATATATNNNATTAAGTAAGGTTTTTGTTTTTATTATTATTATTTTTTGTTTTTTTTTTTTATTTTTTTATATATATTTATATATATATATATATATAATAATAATAAAAACAAAAACCTTACTTAATTATTATTAATTAATTTTTGAAATACAATATTATAAAATAACTTTATAAAATTACGTCATTTTTTAAAAGGAGGGAGGGAGATGTAGTATGCATACATCTTGAATATCTACTGTACCACGAGTACATAACAAATACACACAATGTTCTTTGTTGCAGTGCTTACATAAACAGAGCGCCCAGTCTTTAACCCAAGTGGCCGAAATATGAGTCGATCGTAGCGCTCACAGAAAGTGCAATTGTCAGCATTGTCACGCGCCGACTACTTGTATGCATATACCCTAGTGCTCCCGCTTAACATATAAGATATACATATATAACGTATAAGATAAACATAACCGACTCTCTGCTGCCCAATTGTGGGCATCGCAGCAATAAGACTTAGGCTTACTTAGAACCTAAGGAAGAAGGTAAAAGTCAGATACCACTGAGCGTCGGATGCGGCACCATAGCCGCTCCATAAATAAATTCAAAAACAAAACTAAACATATCAACGGACTTTCATATTGTCACATAACAACTAAATGCTGCGAGCAACAAAATAAAAACCGAAATTTTTGAATAATACAAAATGGCCATGTCTCAAATTATATGAAAATATGTGGAACAAGAAAGGAAGCTAACTTCGTCATGCCGAAGTTTAAATACCCTTGCAGTAATTAGAAGAAGAAGAAAAATGTTCTGACTTTTTCGCTTTCTCGGGTACTGTCATAAAATAATTGTTGCCAGTGCAGAATGTGGCTGGCAAAGAACGTTGCAAGCAACAAAGCCAAACAGATATATATATTTCTATAGCAGCTATATGATATAGTTGTCCGATTTCGATAAAATAAAATTCGAAATTCTAGAATAATACAAAATGGCCAAATCTCAAATTTTATGTAAATATCTTTAAAATTGGTTATAATTTTTTTCATTAAAGTTTCATTCTGATAGCTTTAAAACTGAGGGACTTGTTTGCTTAAAAACGGACGGACAGACGGACATGGCTAGATCGTGGCTAGATCGACTCGGCTGTTGATGCTGATAAAGAATATATATACTTTATAGGGTCGAAAATGTCTCCTTCACTGCGTTGCAAACTTCTAATTAAAATTATAATACCCTGCAAGGGTATAATAAATAAAGTAAATAAAAATTATTCAAAAAATTTTATTGAATTTTTAATAAATGCCAAGCTAATTTGATATTACATTCTTGTTGCGAAGTGTTCGTAAATAAAAAATGTATCTCAGAAATAAAAAAAAAAAACAGTAAATAAAAAAGATCCAAACAACTTTTATTGAATCCCATTTAATTTAATATTAACTTCTTATTGGGAATAACAAAAAATACTGAAAATATAATTATCTACAGACTCTTGATTGAATTTGGTGGCACCAAATTTTTTTTTAACACTGACTAATGTACAGAATAATTGAGAGGGTGTTTTTAGAAGAAGAATAAGTCTTAGAACTCGTCCATAAAAGGGTGCCAAAGCAATATGAGATCGAAATTCCATTAACCAGTAAGGCCGCATGAATGCACGCAGAACAGATTGCAAATATGGAGGCAGCCATAGACGCCGCACTGCAAAAACAAGAGGAGCTATTCGAGACAAAATTAGCCTCAATTATGGGGGAGTTAGACTTGCTTAAAAATAAAAATACAATAATTCAAACATTCAAGGAAATTAAATTTAAACCAGAAATTGAGTGTAATGAACCCCTCGACATGTTCAAATCTGTCCCGGAGCTCAACGGGAAGCAGGAAGATTACGTTTCTTGGAGACAAGCATCTACTGCGGCGTACAAGATATTCCAGTTGTACGAGGGTTGCAACCGGTACTATCAGGCCGTAGTGATATTTAAAAGTAAAAGAAGGGGCCCAGCGGCTGCTGTTTTGGCCTCCTTTAACATTGTATTTAATTTCCACGCCATTCTGGCGCGTTTAGATTTTACATACGCAGACAAAACTTCGACGCATGTAATAAAACAGGAGTCTGTCAAGACAGGGGGATTTACCCCAACTCAAATGCTATGACGAAATAGAACGGAAGCTGACGCTTCTTACTAACAAAACAATCATGACCCACGACGCAGCCGCAGCGGCCGTCTTGAATGAGCAGCACAGAAATGTCGCTTTACACGCGTTCATATCTGGCCTAAAAAAAATAGTTGAAAATAGCCGTTTTTCCGGCACAACCACAGGACTTGCTTTCAGCTTTGGCGTTAGCCCAAGCTGAGTCAAGTAACGAAAGAAGTTCTTTTGCGGCGACCAACGCTCGGCACAACGAGGAAAAGGCGTATAAGCCAAACAACCAGCGACAAGCAGGTTGAAGAAGTTCCCAGTCCTACAACGAACATAATAAAAATTCGAGAGCAGTGAAAAATAAGCCCCATTTTGTCAGAACTCCAAAGGGAGTGAAAAATCAAAGTGGTTCCTTTAAACAAAGGTCACACAACAGTGCAAGGTATGGCCAAGACCAACCGGCACCAGAGCCAATGAAATTCGACACCTCCTCCCGGTTCAAGCATGGCGAAGAGGGCAGTCGACGATGTCCTAAGAGAAGGAATTTTAAAGATATGCTACGTGTATATCGATGACGTTATAAAACAAAAGACGATCACGTTAAGGACGTGGGCTTTAACAAAACTCTTGGAGGCAGTTCTTCAAAAAGAGCGTTGAATACTTGGGGTTCATGGTGTCGCAAGGGGGGCTGCGAACTTCACCCGAAAAGGTCCAAGCCATAAATCAATTCCTCCTACCTAAAACGCTTTTCGAACTTAGATCATTTCTGGGCTTATCAAGCTACTATAGGTGCTTCATAAAGGACTTTGCAACAATTGCAAGGCCTTTACGGGTATCCTAAAGGGGTAAAATGGAAAACCAAGTAAATATCAGTCGAGAAAAATCTATATCGACATGACTTAGGAGTAGAAAGAAACGTTTGATAAGTTGAGAGAGATATTGGCATCAGAAGACGTTTTGCTTTTATACCCAGACTTTAAGAAACCATTCGATTTGACAACGGATGCTTCAGGTTTTGGTCTAGGGGAGGTATTATCTCAGAATGGCCGCCCGATCACAATTAGATCACGCGCCCTGCGGGATAATGAAAAAACTATGCAACCAACGAGCGATAGTTCCTCGCTATAGTTTGGGTGCTAAAAAACCTCCGGTGTAAAATGCTTGCAGATCTTTATCGATCACCAGCCACTTACCTTTGCCGTCTCGGACAAAAACCCTTACGCGAAACTAAAGCGCTTATCGACGATCCCGGCGCTAAATTGGTCTACAAGCCAAGAAAAGAAAATCTTGTTGCAGACGCATTGTCTCGCCAGAGCATAATTGTTCTAGAAAACGAACAAGAATCGGATGTAGCAACCAAAAATAAAAACAATTTATTGCGATAATGCAAGATCATTAAATTCCGAAACCATTAAGACAATTTTGCTAAATCACTACCATTTCAATATTACCATTTCCAACGCCCCGCCTCTACACAGCACCTCAAACGGTCAAGTAGAGAGGTTTCATAGTACCCTGGCAGAAATAGCCAGATGCTTGAAACTAGAAACCAATTTAAACGACACTATTGAATTAATTCTTTTGGCAACTAAGAAATACAATAATTCAATTCATCGTCCACGCGAATTTGCAAGAGGAATTAGCAGAAAAATAAAACTGGCCCAAGAGAAAACCTTTGATTTCGTAAACAAAAATAGGACCCATAGGGACTAACAAGTTGGTGAAAAAGTTTTCTTAAAAGCCAACAAACGACTAGGAAACAAGCTTTCCTCACTATGATCAGAGTAATAAACCATCGAAGCAGACCTTGGGACCAAGGTTTCAATAAAGGGGAGGGTGGTCCACAAGGAAAACCTACGATAACCATCTTCGCGAGATTCCTGACCCCTTTTAATCTTTTTATATTTTTTTTAGGTTACGAAATTACATCTTGGTTTTTATACTTACACCTGTTAGGACGGACACGACAGTGAAATTTAACGACTACACGAACGCGGACAACGAAATTTTCATCTGGGAGTCGTACGGATACCTACAGCACTCTCCAAACATGACGACTTACGAAAACTATGCTGACCAGACGGAATCAATGACAAAGACATTTTCGAACGATCACAGGACACTAGTTATAATGACGGACCTTACGCATATTCGCAAATTGGTAGCCACCTTAAAGTTCCACCATAGGGTTGCTAGGAGTATTATTATATTTTCTAATTAAATTCCCTAGTCCTAAGGTTGTATGTAAGAAGAAAACGGTCTATCCAAACCAGCACCAGAACAGGATCCTGAACTTTGAGGACGGAAATCTAGTGGCCGATTGTCAGACGCGAAACCTCAACATCGGCCACTGCAAGACAACAGTCGGCGCCACCTTCTGTGAAGAGCTCCAAAATTGCACCTGCGCCCAGCAAGTAGTTTCTGGGGCTACCGCGCACTTTTCCACACTTCCAGGTCATCTGCATCCAGCCGCCATTGTGGATCATGGCACCCTAATCGTAAATGATGCCAACGTGCCAACGATGCCATTACAGACGAGCAAGGGCGACCAGAAAGTATCCGGGACCTACCTAGTAACTTACTCCGACAAGGTAGCCCTCAACAGAAATTGGTTCGTTAATCAGTTAGGAAGATCCATTAGGAAACCTGCTGCCTCGGCCATCGCCACCATCAACATCACGGCTCATTAGGACCGACTGAGCCTACCACTTCTTCATGAGTTGACTCTGAGGAACCTCCACCACATTGGTACCCTTAAAGAAAAACTTAACTTAAGGTTCCTTCTCATTCATCTACTTGCTGCCTTCCTGCTGTGATGTACCATTTGGCTCAGCTGCCATTACCTAAAGGTCAGAAGTGACGCCAAACTTCGAAGTACCACCAATATGGAGAAAGTGGGTTTCCGGGACGGCAAACTTTTTAAGGAGGGAGGAGTTAACCCAAGCAGTTATCATGTAGTAAAACTGCAGAATTGCAGGCCATATCCGGTGGCCTGCACGCGCGGTCAAGAAAATGCTGGCCGTGCACTCCATGGGCAACTGCCCGGAGTCCGTCCGGAACACTCCCAGAGCGAGTGGTCGGACCGGACGAAGAACTGCTGACCTAGCTCTTTGGCGGCAGCCCTGCAGCGGGCCGGAACCCTCAAGCTGCAGCTAGATCTTACTTTAGTTTAGTAATAATTTGTACTCCAGAGCGTAAGCTTTGATATAACGTATTCTAGAAATTTCCATCACCCTAACTATCTTTCATATTTTATATATTGAGGTTATGAGCATGGTTGTTGTTTTTACATCCGGGCACGTTCTGGTTATCATGTAGTCAGATGTACTGCTCATGTCTCGACCAATTTAACTACGCTTGTAGATACATATTCCCTGATGCAAACAGACGTTGATACATATTCCCTGATGCAAACAGACGTTGTGCTGCCTTTCCTACAGCTAAGCATCTTCTTGGATGCATATATCACTATGGTGGCCTTCTTTACCCTCTCGAGTACATTGGGCTTCCATGGCAGCTTGCTGTCTAGTACAATGCCGAGGTATTTAACTGGAGTTTCCCGTCTGTACGTCTTTCCGTCCGCCCTTCCGTTTCTGGTTTGTCTGTCAGTTTTGAAGCTATCTGATACAAACTTAAAGATAGTCTTCTAAATAAAAATTTAAAACCAATGTTTTATTTGGAGTTGGGAATTGAGGGCAATTTATTTTCAGCTTAATAATTTTGCTTTTTCTTTTATAATAAATACCTATTAGCAGGTCTGTTTATCTGATCTGCTGCCAGATACCCGATCTGCACCTAGTTTTCTGATATGAGCTGTAAATGTAATCAAATTATTACGTAATAGTAAGAAATATTGTAAATTTAGCTCCTTAATAAGGCAAGAGTCGGTCAACCCTCTATTAAAGCTAGCAGATCTATTTTTTAGACTTGCCTGTTAAGAACTCCCTATGGTGGTGCAGCCTTCTAGTCCAAATAATAGCCATTCACAAAGAATGTGTTTGGTCGTCTTATTTACAGTTTCCGTGTCCGGACATGCATTTTATGGAGGTGGTATTTAAGACATGGTGGCCGGTGAGGTAGGCAACCAGAAGTCTTAAGTCCCTCCTTGAACACCCAACAGTGTTCCTGACTGTAAGCGGATGTATACTGAGCTTGATATCCAGTACCAAGATCTTAGGGTTGTTGATAATAGATGAAACTGATAAATTTATATAGTGATATATCGATAATGCTATATTTTTTTGGTATTTTTAGTTGGATTTGATTTGGATACAAATCTTCATTATTATGTTTCCGCCTTCGACCTAAACTGTCTAACACAAGACTTAAAAAATGTTTCCTTCTTCATAAATCTATTAACCATTCAAATTAGTAACTTTTATAATTGTTTCAGGTGATTAAAATATTATGTTGGGATACCGTTAATCATAAAGTTTACTATTTGGCTACACAAGAAAGAAAACCAGGCCAAAAACATTTATATTCTGTTAAAGATCCGGCACACGATGATATTAAAAGGTAAGAAACCGTTTAATAAAAAATTTATTTTTTTTTATTTAATTTAATTAATAAATTAATTTAATTTGAATTTTTTATTAACAGAAGTGAACCACAATGCATAACATGTGACTTGGGCGAAGTCCTTTGGAGTAGTCGTTACTATTACATAAACTGTTCCCATTTTGATGCATTTATCACACCATCGTTATTGGTTGCAACTACCTATGGAATTGAGTTTTACATTTTGGAGTGTCAAGGTCCAGGACTACCAGTATCTGGAGTACATATGCTTAAAACACACAGTTTAGTGACAATTTTATATGACACACGGCCTTTTTATACAGAAAGGCTGCAAAAGTTAGCATTACCAACACAGAGATCTTTTGAAATTCCATTGCCGCATGGAGGACGAGCTCAAGTTCAATTACTTCTCCCTCCCAGCTGGCGGGAAGAGCTACGGGATGCTGCATTTCCTGTTATTGTGGAAGTGTAGGAATAT
>VNJU01004185.1:0-41259 GCA_008042675.1 Drosophila seguyi
GCTGGGTGTCAACAAAGTACGACCGCATCATTGGCGCTCAAAAATTGCCGAAAAAAAGTAAAAGGAGCGGTCACACTTTAAAAGAATAAACATTTTTCCGCTGTGTGACAACTTTTAGAACTGGATACCGTGCTATAACTGGGAAATTTGTTAACGTATTTCGCAGTACTGCGCGCGACACAAGATAATTTTGGCCAAAAGTGATTCTTTAGTATTTTCCACCAACATAATTTTTTCTTGTTCGGCTCCGCACCTGGCCACTTTGTCACCCATTTGCTGTGTCATTTTTGTTTCTGTGCAAAGTAAGTCGGCTTTTTTATTCTACAAATAATATTACTGCTGCTTAGGACCGAAAAAGATGGCTACTGAACGCTACAGTTTTTCCCTGACCACGTTCAGGTAAGTGAAACCTAAGAACCATTTAGGAATGATCGATATTTTGACCGGCACTTCACCATGACTGGGCAATAAACACAATTTTTTGCACTTCTGCAGTCCTTCGGGCAAGCTCGTCCAATTGGAGTATGCCTTGGCGGCGGTGTCTGGCGGAGCTCCCTCCGTGGGCATTATGGGTGAGAATTTTCTAATTCGATTGATGGGCGCCATAAGTAACTCCCATTTTAATGTAGCATCAAACGGCGTCGTCATTGCCACTGAGAACAAGCACAAGTCTCCGCTATACGAAGAGCACAGTGTCCACCGCGTTGAGATGATCAACAAGCACATCGGCATGGTCTACTCTGGAATGGGTCCGGACTATCGCCTACTGGTGAAGCAGGCGCGCAAGATCGCCCAGTCATATTACCTCACCTATAAGGAGCCGATTCCGGTGTCTCAGCTAGTGCAGCGCGTGGCAACCCTTATGCAGGAGTACACCCAGTCCGGGTAAGATCACGCCTTTCGCCATCTTGTGCTTCTCCTAAAACTAGGCTCTCTTTTCTAGTGGCGTTCGTCCGTTCGGCGTTTCCCTGCTGATCTGCGGCTGGGACAACGATCGCCCGTATCTTTACCAATCCGATCCCTCGGGCGCTTACTTCGCCTGGAAGGCCACTGCCATGGGCAAGAATGCGGTTAACGGCAAAACTTTCCTGGAGAAGCGGTGAGTAGCCAATGAGTACCGAATATAGCATTTTAATATACAAATTTCCGTTTGCCGTGCAGTTACAGCGAAGAACTGGAGCTGGAGGATGCTGTTCACACCGCCATCCTGACCCTGAAAGAGGGCTTCGAGGGTAAAATGACTGCCGATAATATTGAAATCGGAATCTGCGATCAGAACGGTTTCCAGCGTCTGGACCCGGCCTCAATCAAGGACTATTTGGCCAACATCCCCTAAGCCTTAAGCGCCCCGCTAAGAGAAACCCCCAAGCTAAGCTTTTTTGATAAGTACGGGACATTAAAAACAAAATTTTTAACTGTGGTGTTATCTGAAATGAATGAATGGAACTGCAGATTTATTATTGGGTTTCCAAGTTACTTGGCTTCCAAAGTCTCTATATATCCCGCGCAGGTTACGGGGTCGAACAGAAACAGGTTGCGGTGAGGTGCTTCCATTTTTGTGACTACCTTGATGACCTCTTGGGCAACAACTCCGCCGACCACAGCCACCGCTGGAGAGATCTGTGCAAAAATGACGCCCAGAGTTTCGTCGCTCAAAGCAGACTTTGGCAAAATTTCGTCGCGTATTCCGCGAAGTATCTCCAAGTCTGCATCCCGGCTCTTGTAACTGGGATCCCGCTGATGAACGGCGCGGAACTTTTGCAGAACACTCAGCAGAACAATGGCCGGTCCGTTGCGTTTTAGCTTTCGCTGATAACTCGGTGCTGTGATGTCAAAATCTAGCCAGGCCGAGTATCCGGGGTAATCCACTTCTCGCTGCGTAGGAATTGAAAAAGTCTCAAACTTGGTCTTCTTTTCGGAATTTTCCACTTTCTTGTACTTGACTACATCCCTGTGATGAAGAGCAAAATAAGTAAAATGTTTAAAATATTTAAAATAACAAAATTATACTTACTCGACGTAGCTATGTTTCTGCAGACTCGCAAAATAGAAACCGAAGGTGCCCCAGACATCGGTGGCGATGAACTTAACACCCAGCTCCCGGCAAATGGTGTCGATGCGTAACAGCTCCTCATTGGACGCTCCATTTACCACGACCACGTCGAATTGACCAAAGAAGTCGGCGGCCTTCTCCTTCAGCGGCTGTGTGTCGGTGGAGATATCAACCATTGGATTAAGGGCACGTGCCCGGGCCAAGGAGGCTTCGGCACGGTTGCTGCCTAGAGATTCACGTGCTGCTAGGAACTGGGAACAAAAGTCTGCCTCAGTGACGAGATTGTCATCCAGTAGCTTCACAGAGTTAACACCGGAAAGAATGATATTCTTGGTTATCTCGGCACCCAGCCCACTGAGTCCAGCGATGAGGATCTTTGATGTGCGCAGACTAAAAGCACATTAAGCATAATTCCGCCATTACTATCACAGTTTTGCAAAAAGCCGGCTCCTTACCGTTTCTGCGATTCCAGGCCCCAGAGTCGGATCTGTCTGTCGTACAGCTCGTTCTCCGCCTCGGTGAGCTCCACCACAGACTCCTTGGTATCCACTTCCATGCCCATGACTGATGTAAAGTTTGTTTAATTAATTTTATCAGCAAAGCAAAATTTCTGCAAAAAATCGCGGAGACGCCAAAAGAAAACACTAGTGATGTTGAAAACATCGATGCATCGAGCATCGATGTTTTTTTAGCGATGTTTTTCGATGCGTTTTTGATGCCGATGTTAAAGGATGCATCGAAATTTGACGAAACCTTTTGCCTTGCCCTGTTGAGTCGGTGTTTGGATTTTACGTGTGAAAATTAAGGTGCTTTAAAAGCATAATTGTTATATTTTTTAAAGTTTTTTTTCCCATTATTAATCTCAAACAAAATAAAAAAAACAGCTCTGAAAGCTTTATTTATTGACATCGATGTTTTCGGTCAAACTTGCATCACTAGCGCGGTCACAAACAGGGGATCATATTTTTCTTCAAAATAAGAATTTATGTAACGATAAAAAGGTTTTCATAGTTATTTTTGCGGCCGTTTGCATATACAGGTCTTCATATTGTGATCTATAATTAAGGTTGTTCGTCTTGAAAAAAAATTAAATAATAATATCGCAAATTCGATATTTGGGCAAACCAAAAATTGTGATATAAATATATCAACTTATGAAAATATATCGATATATTGATATATTACCAATGTTTTTACGAACTTGACGAAGACATACTTTTCCGGTAAACATAGCCGCTTATTTACCAGTTTAATTGCATATAATTGTTTTTATCGCCGCCGCAGAACATGTTGCGCAAATTCGGTACACTGGTGGGCCAGCGGGTGGGACAGCAGGCTCTTTTCACAGCACGCCGCACATTCTCCGCGACAAATGCACTGCGTAAAGGTAACTCATTGCAAGCCTCCCAGTGACATAATGTTAATAATTGCAATTGAACGCTTACAGACGCCGTGCCCCAGACGGAGGCGGAGTCTGGACCGCCAAAGAACATCCTGGTGGAGAAGGACAAGAACATCACGCTGATCGGCATCAACCGTCCGCAACAGCGCAACGCCATCGATTCGCTCACCGCCTCGCAGCTGTGCGACGCCTTCGCCAACTTTGAGGCGGACGATACTTCGCCGGTGGCCGTGCTATACGGCGTGGGCGGGTCTTTCTGCTCCGGCTTTGATATCCTTGAAATGAGCACCGATGAGAAGGAGGAGATCAGCGTGGACATTCTCATGCGGCCGGAGGGGTCGGTAGGACCCACGCGGCGCCAGATCAAAAAGCCGGTCGTTTGCGGAATTAACGGATACTGCATTGCGAACGGCCTTGAACTGGCTCTGATGTGCGACCTGCGCGTCATGGAGGAGTCCGCCGTGCTGGGATTCTTCAATCGCCGCTTTGGCGTACCGATGCTGGATGGCGGCACTATTCGCCTGCCGGCCATGATTGGTCTATCCCGTGCTCTGGATCTAATACTCACCGGACGACCGGTGGGCTCGCAGGAAGCTCACGACATTGGACTAGTGAACCGCATAGTGCCCACGGGCACGGCGCTGGGCAATGCACTCGAACTGGCTACTTGCCTGGCCAAGTTCCCGCAACGAGCCCTCATCCACGATCGCAACTCGGTCTATTCAAGCGCCTTCGAGACGTCCACCTTCCACCAGGCTGTGCAGAACGAGGTTATGTATACTTCGAGGGAGATCATCGAGGACATGCAGAACGGCATCAAGTGGTTCAACCAGAGTGGGTAGCTTTGATCTATTCGATCCTTACGTTTTTAAAGCCTATTTTCTTGCAGCCTTCGAGCCAGACACCACACACTCGTGGCTCAAGCGGGATCGTTCGATGGCCGATTGGGATGATGAGGAAGTAGCCGAGGCCGCTGCCCAGAAGGAGAAACTGAAGCAAGAGCAAGAGGCCGCGTTGGCCGAGGCCGAGAAACAGAAGCAGGCGGAGAAGGCCCAGAAGAAGTCAAAAAAGCCAGAAGAGAAGCCCGTGGAGAGCGCCGATAGTACAGATCCTCAGGATAAGCCAAAGGAGAAATAGTTGCGACCTAAAATGAAACAAAATTAACTGTTCCAAATCATACACTTAAACTTTGTACATAACACCCTCACTTAGCAGTTTCAAACTGAGCCATTCGACCTGTTAACTTATTCAAATACATTAATGTAATTCTGTGCTAAAAATAGGATTGATTTTGTTTTCCCTTAGATAAAAGGGCTTTTATATTAATATATCCTATATATCTTATATTCAAATACACGGACTGTATTTTTTTTGTATATTCTGACTGAAATATGCCAAAGCGCTTATAGCATTCTCTTTTGAAACAATTTTCATAAAAATTTTATTCATATATTCCTTTTTATAATGAAGATTCTCTCCAGGCAGGCAAACAGCCTTCAGTTTTGTATAAATATAATTTAACAAAAAAAAAAAGAAAGCTAGCTTCGGCACACCGAAGTTTATATCTCTTGCCGGTATAATACTTAGAAATTGTTTTAATTTTAAAAGCAAAATTCTACAAAACTTTGAAGGGGTAAATGTCGACGAAAATTTTCCCGTAACAAATTTTTCTCTGGTCCATTTAAAGACATTGTGGTAAAATTCTCCAAGCCTGAAACTTGAAAAATGTTCAGTAAAAAATATTGCAAAACAACACGGCTTTCAGGGTCCTTCTATTAATATTATTATATGATAATAGCCCCAAGATACTACCTGCAACACAGAGATATCTTCACACTTTTATTCAGATAGCTATTATAACTGAGAGCCTATTTAGCATAGAAGCGGACAGACGTACATGGCAGTTCGTCTCGGATGTAAATGCTGATCAAGAAAATATATACTTTACAGGGTCGCATATATTTATTTTACTGCGTTGCCAACTTCTGACTAAAATCGAAACCTTTTGCAAGGTATAAAAACTAATAACTTCGTTATTTGCTCTGGACAGACCCAACAAAATGCGGTAGGTCATGCTATAGAACTACGTTGAACTTTGAAGCTTATTTAGCAATAAAGTGATTACGGTTATTTGCACCGCTAAAAATATACATTTTATTGGTGATGACAAATAATCAACGATCGAAAATGAAAAGACTTTAGTTGATATGATTAATCAATCAATAGGGCAACAAATCTTTATTGTTACTTTGTCAATTATTTACTGATACTAAAAAAAAAATATGTTTAGTTTTTGGATAATTAGCATCTGATCTTCGAGCTCAATTATTTTTCTTAAAAAATGATTTACGTTCGCATACTTTGGATTCTTGAAAATTCAAGTTATATGCTAAAAAAATATATAAATTTCTTATTATTAAAATGAAATGTTCTATCGGTTCTGATATTCAAAGCCCTGTAATTATATTCTTTAAGTTTATGGTCAATGATCACGTCTCTTAAGCTCACTTATTTAGATTACTAAATTTCGTTATCAGATTTGCCCAGATGACCAATTGGACTTGTACTTTCAATTATAAAAGTGATTCATTTTATATGTCTAGACATGGTACGGTCAATAAAGTAAGTATACTCGCAACACGTCATGCGAACTTCGAGCCATATAAAATGTTTTTTGTATATTCTTATATAGGTAATATTTAAGAAATCATCAGTTCTACATTTTGAATGCTAAAGAGGACAATCGCTGATATAAGGTTTTTTTTTCAATATAATGAATGGTATAAGAATAAAACTAACTGATTAATTTAAATACTACAAAAACTAAAAAAAAGAGTGTACTTCCGATGTATTATTAATATTTTAATTAGTTAATTTATTTATTTACCAGAAAAGAGTTGTAAAAGTGTATACCATCTAGGGTTAACACTAATGAATGTTTATATTGCATTAATAGACAATGGTCCCTTGATAAAACTAAACTAACATGGATTAGGAAATGAAAAGACAATGTTAAATTCAAATTTAAGTTTTCCAGTTTATATTGAACCAATTTTGCGTCTTGAAACAGTTCTGTCCCAGCAACTGGTGTAAGCAGTCGAGCAGACGCCAGAAACAAATGAGATTGCTTTGCGCGGTGCTTTATCAACAGAATATTTAATTAACTAAAAAAGTGAGTTACTATTGTTGTACAGTTACATTTTCAAGTTATGACGAAAAATAGGGTTGCTAGGGACTGTTGTTGTATTTTTTTTTTTTTTGAATATTTCCGATTATCCCAATAACATATTTGAAATAAGGAAATTGATCCACTTATGTATATGTGAGAAACCTAAAGGGCCCTATTAATATGTTAAATGACAAAGCAGCCATCAGTGAAATATTTTTTACTACCAGACAAAATTGTGTTAAAAAGACAGAAATAATGAAAAAATTAAAATAACAAGAAAGGAAACTTGGGCATGCCGCAGTTTAAATACCCTTGCAGTAAGTAGAACAAATATGTTCAGACTTTTTCGTTTTCTCGGGGACTGACATAAGATAAATGTCGCGAGCGAAAAATGTTGCGAGCAAAAAAGTTACGAGCGAAGAATGTTGCTAGCGAAAAAGGTTGCGAATGAACTAAATGAATTGATATATATATATATCAATAATATGTTATATAATAACAATAATATACTACTATACCTATATAGTCCGATTTTGATAAAATTATATATATATTACATGGAAATATGTTGAAAACTAATAAGTCTTATGGCAGCTATATGATATAGTTGTCCGATTTTAATAAAATTAAAACCGAAATTCTAAAATAATCCTAAATGGCCAGATCCAAAATTTTATGCAAATTTGTTCAAAATTGGCTAAGTTATTATTTTTTAATTGAAATTTACCGATCGTTCCTATGGCAGCTATATGATATAGTCGTCCGTTTCGCGCGGTTCCAACTTATAAAGTTGTGAGAGTATATAGAAGACTGTCTGCAAAGTGTCATTAAGATAGCTTTAAAATTGCGGGACTAGTTTGCGAAGAAAATTGAGAAAAACTTTAAAGTGACGGACCTATTAATACGTAATTTTGTCTAATTTTTTTAGCATGGTTTTAAAATAACAGTAAGAGAGAAGAAATAAAAGGAAAATAAGAAAGATTTGTAACCGAAATCCAATCAATCCAATTACTGTAGAGCACATTTTTATAATGCAAAAATAAATGCATGAATATTAAAAATTTTAAGTTGTAGGAGTGATAATATATACGGGAAAAAGTTCCAAGACCAGGAGTGTGCCCAGAAACTAATTGACAACATGGTATGCTTTGTTTGTAATTCAATTCGCTTATATAATATGTAAATTTGTACTACACAATGCCACAATGTGTAATTCTTCTGACCCCGTGTTTGCTGTCGATTTAATTGTAAATTGTAAGTACCCAATAGATAGTGTTGGATTCGGACTCAGCCGAAATGAAGTACTCTTAAAATACGCGACTTTGTAAGGTGGAACCACACTTGAGATTATCTTACAAATATATGAATTCGTTTACGGCAATAAATCATTTAGTCACGAATGTGCATTCAGTAGGACATACACATGCCTCCCGATTTCAAGGATAACATGGACGACGGGTCTTCGAAGCAGACTGGAGTCCTCTTTGAGGCCGATGCGGAGACGATCGATGGAGACCTGGCCATCGATACCGTACAATTCAAGCGGGCCGAGAATCGAAAGCTTCCTTGGGTCTGGCGAAACATAATCCTGTTTGCCTACGTCCACCTAGCAGCACTATACGGATTATACTTAATATTCACACAGGCAAAGTTTGCCACCACATTGTTCGGTGAGCTTAATCCTTGACGCCAGTGGAGACGCGTCCTTCTTAACCTTCTTTTCCACCAGCTGCCGTCCTTTACACCTGCGGCATGCTAGGAATCACGGGAGGTGCCCACCGGCTATGGGCCCATCGCTCGTACAAGGCCAAGTGGCCTCTGCGACTGATCCTAATTGTCTTCAACACAGTAGCCTTCCAGGATGCCGCCTATCACTGGGCCCGCGACCATCGGGTGCATCACAAGTTCTCGGAGACGGATGCCGATCCGCATAATGCCACCCGAGGATTCTTCTTCTCGCACGTTGGCTGGCTGCTGTGTAAGAAGCATCCGGATGTGAAGGAGAAGGGCAAGGGCCTGGACCTGTCCGACCTCCAAGCCGATTGTATTTTAATGTTTCAACGCAAGTAAGTAATAAAATTCTACTTGAATTTAATATTCATCAAAATAATTCCTAACTGCATTGCTTAGGCACTACTATGTCCTGATGCCGCTGGCTTGCTTTGTCCTACCCACAATAATTCCCAAGATGTGGTGGGATGAGTCGCTGATGTGCTCTTGGTTTGTGGCCACCATGTTCCGCTGGTGCTTCCAGCTGAACATGACTTGGCTGGTAAATAGCGCAGCCCACAAGTACGGTGGAAAGCCGTACGACAGGTACATACTTATAGCAGGTGTCAGGTGACATTTTTTAATCGAATCCTTTTCCCGAAGGTCCATGAACCCCGCACAGAATGCTGGCGTTGCGGCCATGACCTTTGGCGAAGGTTGGCACAACTATCATCACGTATTCCCTTGGGATTATAAGACAGCCGAGTGGGGAAACTACTCCCTGAACCTGACCACAGCATTCATTGACTTATTCGCCAAGATTGGCTGGGCCTACGATCTTAAATCGGTTGCTCCGGACATCATAAAAAGGCGGGTCCAGCGCACTGGCGACGGCACTCACGAACTTTGGGGCTGGGGCGACAAGGACCTCAACGCAGAGGATGCCAAGGATGTACTATTTGTGGATAAGAAAAAAGACTGATGGCTAAGGAGGCATATGAAACGTATACAACTTAAGGGCTAATTTATGGTATGCTTAATAATTTGTTTTTTAATATTCTTGTTATTGGTGTAAAGGGATATTTCATTTTCCTTTGCATTTCTATTCTTTGGAAGAAGAGCACAAGCAATAATTTAATATATAAACTTCTTATTTGGATTCAATAAATATAATCTTTTGGAATACTTAAATGTAAAGTGTGTAAGATGCATTTACTTGGGACCTTAAGCGGAATTTCCTTAGTTAAGCCTTAACAATCAGAAGCCATATCGGCACAATCTTCATGTTATCATATAGCCTATAATTGTGCAAATAAAGTGGTTACATGGCGATAAGCAATTAACACTCCATCAGGCCCAACAAGTGCTCCTCTTCAGTAATAATCCTTACCGGAAAAAGATAACATAAATCAGACGTCTGCCATTTAAGTGCCGATTAATAATAGTTTGTGATAAAGTAAAATGTTTCTGCGTGCTATAATTGATATTGAGTTGTAGAATTATGGTGTTCTACTTGATCACGTCCAGGGTTGAGGGTTAAGCAGGTCGGAGTGATAAGAATAATCGGATAGTCTGTTGGAAAATTTCGGCATTGGAAACGTCTGGGAGTCGTTTTAACTGACCGCAGGATGAACTCAGCTTGATTGACCGCCGACTCCAGCAGAAGGAACGGGTCGAGAGCCTTCTTAGACAGGTGTGTAGGGTCAAGCATCTCAGTGCACAGCCAAATACTACTTTTGGGAAGTAACGGCTAAAACGCAGAGTTAAGTCCGAACAGTTGTCCTGTTCAGGTTCATGTGAACGATCCCTGTTGAGACGCTACAAAGTTATAGTTCTAGCCATAGGCTTAAAATTTAGGTTCCCACTCCCTTTGCTTCGATTGAATTTTTACAAATTGTAAACAATAAATAAAATATCCAAATACCGAGGTTTTAAACCACGCTCCGATATATGAAAAAGAAGAAGATATCGATAAAACAACATAAAACACGTATACGATGTTTAGCTTTACTCATTGTTTTGTCATCTCTATAAATAGAAATAAGTTCTTTTGCTGGAGAAATTTTTGTATTAATTTTAAGGATTTGCAGAAGATATAGGTAAGTCTTTGGCAGTGAACTATGTTTAATCGGGATAACAACAAACACTCGAAAATATTTCAAGCAATTACTGACATTAGCGTTATCGCAATCTGTCTGTGCAGCCGGCGTCTTTTTATTGTTGCTTTGTGTCGTGGAACTGATTAGAAATATTGCCGATTAGCAATGGAAATTTATTAAATCGTTTATTATTCCATAAATACAGTGTAATGCACCGAAAGTTACTTACATGTAACCTTAGGGAGCGCACGCCTAGGTGACGTCACACCTCATGCAACGCAAAACCAGATCCAGAGGCTTAACCCTTTCAATGGCATTTGGCGCAGCATCACGTTTTAATAGATCATTTTAGATTATATGAATACCCTTTAAGTTTTAAAACAGTTGCTGGTGAACTCCGAATTGTTTCAAATTTATGCAGCTTTAAAAGTGATAAGCTTAAGACTTGCCATCTAAAGATATTTTTCCGCATTTATGTCATCTCGAGAAGTAATCGTGGTTAGAAGCCGCAGCCGTGATCTACATTTTCTTCAACCAGACAAGTTTTATACGCTCTTCCAAGCTCTGTCATTATTAATCACCTTTTTTGAATATGATTAACAAAGAGTATTTAAAGCTTCGGTCCTTGAGACTAGTAACCTTTCCGTATTTTCTTTGAATGAACTGCAACGATGTACTCTTTTCCAATTGACGTCCAGAAGAGGAACGTTAGGTCTCGCTAAGAGATTGCGAACAGTTCAGGTGATTAATTTAATAGAGCGTATTGCTCATCTTTCAACTGCGCACTATGGAGCACATATATGTACATACATATGCGTATATTCATACATTCATACAAAACACGGTGTTTGGGACGTTAATGGAATGATTTGTTGAGAGATACTTACTATAAGGAACAATTTTTGTGTGGTGTGATTGCTTCTCTATATTTTAAACCACAGTCAAGGACTCTACCGAAAAATACTTTTTATAAAGGTTGTAGAAGCTAGTACATTGCGGGAACTTAACTAAGGCATTTATGTTGATTTAAATTTACATACGCAGCTATAAAAACTTCGTGTTTCCATCTTCAACCTCACCTTCTGCTATTCAAAATCACAGAAACTATGCAAATCAGTCTTGTGTTTGCTGCTTTTTAATGGAATATGTAAAGATATTGGCCCAAAGCAGTGTGCGTTGGAGCTTGCTAACTGGTTTGGTCTGGCCAAAGTGCGAGAACCGTACATTTAACTAAAAACAGATTATGAGGAGGCCAGGTGTATTTGCGGCTAACCCATTATCAGAGGGAGCCGAGCCGGAAAACCAAAATACATCGATTAGATTCGGTTAAAACAGACCTAACCCACAGCTGGAATCCAAAGTGCGAAGGCTAAACTTTCCAGCTATCTATGAAAACTTCGCTGGCCTAGCCATCTATTTTTACATTCTGACAATCGCAATGTTTACAAATTCGAAATGCCTAAATTTTTCGGCCTATTCCCCCCATGTAATTGAATCTGGACTTAAGCGCTGGTCATTACGCGATGATGCCCGCGCAGATGTTTTCAATTGACATCAGAGATTGGGTCGGCAGATTGGCAGATTGGGCTACGTGCATGCCGCTAATCTGGGCAGCTCGGGGGAAATAGCCACGAAAATGCACACGATGACGGGAAAAAGCTCTGACGCCGCCGGCCCGGACGGTCTTAATCGATTTGTTTTCGTTTTGGCAAATGTGCGAAAGTTTTGTTAGTTCACAACGAGTTCCCCCAGCGTACGGACGTGTGCTCTTGGCACTCCTCCACAGAAACCGTGTTACTAACAACGTTTTCGGGTTTATTCCGAAGAAAAGTGCAAGTCTAAGAAGCGGAGCGGCGTGTCTTTATTTGGAGAATCAAACAGGTTGGTGGGTTGGTTTCCCAGCTGGACTGACGGCACACAAGTTGTCGCTTTTCAGCCACTTGTTGAGCAGACACTGCAACAGGATTTTGTCGCTGTGACCAGTGTTTACGTAAAACCTCAAGTGTGAAAGCAAATAAGTCACTTTTATGCAATTCTGCAAGAGTTTTTCCCTCAGCATAAACGGTTTTCCTGCGCACTACTCTGCAATTTGGAATTTCATTTCAAAAAAACCTCTAGATCTCAGCTTCGGTTTGAGTAGCATTCGCTCTTCGGTTGTCAAGGTTTTGCTTGAGCGGTCACCGTATTAATCAGAAGGTTAAGTGAATACCCTCGTGAAGGGGGCTTTGGATTTCACCGTACATTGGTCAGGCTATAAAGGTACGCAGAACGCAGCGTGTCCCAAAAACCTTACGGCTTTCCAGCCAATTTACTGAGCAATTTTAAAGACCTCTCTTTAAGAAAGTCCCTATTATAATATGCTTAATTCGTACCACTCAAAATTAAAATCAAATTAAACGCAAAGACTTGATTAGCATTTTGAAGGTTTGAAAATGACTTCAGCTGGTTCCTTGTCTTCAAACGAATTAATTAAGTTTTAATCTGCATTTTATGACTACACCATGTGCATTTGTCTGCTCCGCTGTAAATAAACTTTGACAGTAATTACATATGGAATACGAATATGCAATTTGCCGTTTAAATTAAAATATTTAATTTTCAAATCCACTCTTTTTGTTGAGGCGCATGCTGAGCAACTACATATAATTACTGCTAAAGTCTGTGTATCAAATTAGAATCTATGCAAGTCTTCGATAGTCAACATCTAAACTTTAAATTTAAAATAAGTGGGAAGACAGCAATATAAGACTCGCTCCAATATACGTAAATAGGTAAATATAAATAGGAAGTACATACATATGTACATGTGTTGCAAAAGTATTATCAATCTTCTATAAGTTAAAGTTAATAAATATTCAGTTTTGTTAGCACACAGTTTTAAATATGTATACAGTACATGAATTAGTATGAATTAGTATCGATATTTGGCTTGATTTAGTATTTTTACAAATATATATATATATTTTTTTTTTCAAAATACAGTAATTTAATTCTTCTAGTTCATGCCCTCTCATCGATTCGATTATCTCATTTTTGCAAAGTGTAGCAGACCATCACGCCTTAGCAGCGTGATAACGGTTCCCAACAATAACAATTGAAGAACTACTCTACCCTCCTTTTTTTCTCGCCGCCAAAGGGCTCTCTCTTGCTCTCTTTGCTTTCTTTCCCTAGCTTTCGGATATAAGCTCCCACGCTTTCCGTTCCTATAGTGCCATGCGGCGACAACCAATTTCAAGTTCAATGCGCCACTCTGATAAATTTGTGCTCTTTGCTTATCTCCCTGTTTCCATTAGGTGTTTTTTTGCCGGTTATCCATATTTTCGATTTTGGCTCTTCTCTTGAAACGAGTAAAGTCAGCTGTTTGGTGGACATGTTGGCGGCATGTTAGCTTTGGCACTCTCTTCCTGGTTCTGTTGCTTTCGCCATGTCAAAAAGCTTTTGCTTGTGATCTGCTGTTCTTGTATTAAAAATGTGTTCGTATGTATGTATGTTTATACATGAGTTTGTCGTTGGTGTGTATTTTGATTTAGACGAGATTCTTTTTCTTCACACTTAATTATCAAGGGCGGGGCTTAATATTCTGCGCAGGAGAAAAATATTTAATAATATTTATTTATATGCATATGCGTGAATGAAAAAATCTAAATTTTTCAATTTATGCAACTCGTAATCATCCTGCTAAGTAAAAGCATTGTAGTATTTATTAGTAATTTTTTTATTTAGTGTTTTTTGCCTCATGAATTATTTAATCTACTTATGTTTTACGTTAAAAAAAAGAGGGCTCTAAACCTCACTGCACCTTTTGCTTCCGCCACTGCCCGTCACCATCTCTCTTTTTCTCTGTTCTAATCGCCTTTTTCGCTGACTATTTCACTCAGCATCGTATGATTTTTAAGCTCTCGCTTGACCACAGAGGTTCACGTGTCCCCTTGGGTTATGTTAGGGTCGAAGTACCGCCTGCCTGTTTGCCTGCTGTAATGGCCGTTCGTTTGATGAAACCGCAATTGGCGGGTGATTAACATGTGATTGGATCGCGTTGTCAGGTAGCGATAGATAAAGCCACGCCGCCATCACGCGACGGAGAGTTAAGGGCTGTTAGATTGGCGATTAGATTGGGCCAAAGTCTCCTCTAGTCTAGACTGGTCGAGGTGTCTAACCCTGACCTTAGCATTGGACGAATTCGCATCGTAGTATCTCGGCCCAACTGGCCAAAATCTAATCTCCGATTGAAACGCACACCTGCCAAAGCTCCACCTCTCCGCTCTCTATATAATAAAAAGCTCTAGTGAGAGCAACAAAAAATATGAGCTTTTTCGCAACTGCCGCGATTCTTCTTCGTGCGAAACTTCCAAACACATCAGCAGTTTTAAAACTTAAGTTAACCGAAGCGGCTTTGCTGCAAGCAAATTAAACAGATTTCTTGGGTGTAAACCAGGTACAATTGTTGTGTGTGTGTGTCTCATTGGAATTTATCAAATGCGGACAAGTGCTTCCAGCAAATACATAGTTTGCAATTCTTGTTAATTTCCATGTGCATGCCTATAAGCTTGAAAGTGAATATGTGTGTGTGTGTGTGTGTGTGTGTTTGCGTGTATATATAACAAAGAATGCCGAATTGGATTGAAAGGAAATTTTCCATTTGAAGATTAAGCGTCAGCTTTGGCTCTTAACCTTGAGCCAAGGTTCCCAGTGACCCAAAAGCATGCTTATATGTGTATATGTATGTGTGAAAACACATCTGCATATCTGCAAACACACACCTGGCGCTTTTTCCCACACCGGCTTTTTCATTATTCATGCCGCGAGTCCTATGACAAGGACGCGTCCACAGTGGGTGTCATATTGATTTTTTACCGTCACCCGGCGATTAAACATACAAATAATGCAACAGTAGAGTACACTTGTTTGCCGCAAAAAATTAGTATAATTTCATTATAAATTGTTTAATTGGAATATGATTTGCCTAATTCTCAGGTTGCGTCAAAGTTAATCAGCTCTCATAGGTGCTTGTGATTTTTTCTGTTAAAGGGCTTTAAAGCGAACCTGCAACGAATCTTAAACAAATTAAACAGGAATCTTCAAAGGGTGCCAAGTAATTAAGAGACGACGACACCTCTAACCATAAAGAGCAGTTGGAGTCACCTCCTCGGAAACAGTGTCAAGTTCAGCTGGCTTGGCTAATTGCCCAATTCACTCAGTTGGCACATACGCTAATTGCTATTTTGTTTATTTCTTTATGTCAGTAACTAACTAGTGTTTTTGTTGCTCTCTTGTCTTTGCAGTTGATTCAAAATGCCGCCCAACGCCCAGGCCGGTGCCCAGTCCATTACGGACTCTCTGATCGCTGCTGCGGCTAATGCCGCTGCCGATTCGCCGCCCAACAAGCTGCAGCAGGACTCTACGGGAGTGCTCTTCGAGTGCGATGTGGAGACCACCGATGGCGGGCTAGAAAAGGATATTACCACGCTGAAGAAGGCGGAGAAGCGCCGTCTGAAGCTTGTCTGGCGCAACATCATCGCTTTTGGATACCTTCATCTGGCGGCCCTCTACGGCGCCTACCTTATGGTTGCCTCGGCCAAATGGCAGACCATTGCCTTCGGTGAGTCAAAGGGTTTACCCAGAGACATTATTATTTAGCTGAACATTATATTCAACGAACATTATATTCAACTTTGTTTTTTTTATTTATGGAACGCTTAAACACAACGAGAATGACAGTGTCATACCCAACAAAATATTGGGAATATTTTAAAACTAGCCTAGAAAAGCTTAGAGTGACTTGACTCGACTCGACTGGCAAGTACTTAGATGTACAGCCAGCTGCAAACAGGTCAAGTGCATTAATTTTAATTACTCAATTACAAAAACCATTTCCTTGAACAAAAGTATTCTATTTGAACTTTGTCAGACTTTTCAAATGACGAATGTAAACTAAGCTAGATACTGCCATAAAGCCGGGGAATAACTCAGGAGGGAAAGATCGAATTTTGTAAGAGAGTAAGAGCCTTGTAAAATCGCACTTTCAGAAAATATCCTTTGCCTATTTAAGCAGTATAAAAAATGATCTAAGCAAACAAAGTAAGCCTTGGCAACCATTGTCATCTTCCTGTCGCGTGCCGGCCTGGGGTTATCTAATAATTGATAACCTTCCCAAAGTCCCATTTATAGAGCTCCAGACATAACATTGCGCAGAATGCTGATCGGCCTTTGTCTAGGCGCAATTACAGTTACGTGCTGATATTTTCAATTGTCAATAGCTCAAATATCTTGCGACTAAAATGTATATGCAGAACGTGTCGGACATTACTGACTGACCATTTCTTTAACATTTTTAGAAAATGCTAAAAGTTAGGAAGTTAACATGTCAAAAGTTGTAGAAGTTCTAGTAGACCGACAAAAGTAGCTTAATACATTTCATATGCCACCAATTGCACTGTGGACTTGCTTTCTTTGTCATTCGCCTATAGTACATATTTTCCGAGTAGTCTTTGTCCCGTTCAATGACGCCTGTTACAAAGCAAAGGTTATTGGTTTTAAATTAAATCGAATTCTGCACACTTGTCGTTCTGAAACTCTAGCCTAAGTGCACGTGCCGTCCGGGTAGTGTATGGCTCTTTATCGGAGATAATCTTTATTAAAATGTACTTAATAGCAATATTTTTGGATAATTTATAATAAATTTGTAAAAGGAATATATATTTCCCAAATGTTAATTATTTCGATTAAAAATATTTTCTCTGTTTAAATTTTTAGCTTATATCCTTTATGTGGTGTCCGGATTGGGCATTACTGCTGGTGCTCATCGACTCTGGGCCCATCGCTCGTACAAGGCCAAGTGGCCACTGCGCGTGATTCTGGTGATTTTCAACACGATCGCCTTCCAGGATGCCGCATACCATTGGGCCCGCGATCATCGCGTCCACCACAAGTACTCGGAGACAGATGCTGATCCACATAACGCTACCCGTGGCTTCTTCTTCTCGCACGTCGGCTGGCTGCTGTGCAAGAAGCATCCCGAAGTGAAGGCCAAGGGCAAGGGAGTCGATCTATCTGATCTTCGTGCCGATCCCATCCTGATGTTCCAGAAGAAGTACTACATGCTGTTGATGCCCATTGCCTGCTTCCTTCTGCCGACCATCGTGCCCATGTACGTTTGGGGTGAGTCCTTCGTCAATGCCTGGTTCGTGGCCACCATGTTCCGCTGGTGCTTCATCCTGAACGTAACTTGGCTGGTAAACAGTGCTGCCCACAAGTTCGGCGGTCGCCCCTATGACAAGTGAGTATCCAAAAATTTATGGTTAATGCTTCGAGTGGCCACTTACTTTATTTAAAACACTTTGCAGGTTCATCAACCCTTCGGAGAACATCTCGGTGGCTATTCTGGCCTTCGGCGAGGGATGGCATAACTATCATCACGTCTTCCCCTGGGACTACAAGACGGCCGAGCTTGGACAGTACTCGCTAAACTTCACCACCGCCTTCATCGATTTCTTCGCAAAGATCGGCTGGGCCTATGACTTGAAGACCGTGTCCACGGACATCATCAAGAAACGTGTGAAGCGCACCGGCGACGGCACCCACGCCACATGGGGATGGGGCGATGCGGATCAGCCGAAGGAGGAGATCGAGGATGCTGTAATTACACACAGAAAGAGCGATTAGGCGAAGGCTGGCGGAGTTGAGGGCCTAATTATGGGAGGGTTTTAGCAGAAAATCAATCAAATCCAAATAAAACAATGAAACATAATTTCCATTTTGCACATTGTCCGCGAATCCAATTTTCTAAAGCAGTGAAGCAACCCATTTAATTAATTCTAAGAAAAAACGTTAATGAATAACTGTTTGTTGTATCTCGAAAACTTTATACCGTCTGTGTTAAGCCAGCTCTGGAAATGTTTTTATTTCGCTCTGGAATTGCTTTTTAAGCGAGGCGCAAACTAACTTTGTATTTATACATGCATATAATTGCTAAAAACCTGTAAATTGATGTACAATAGACGCAAATTGGAGCTTTTCATTCACTGTTATCTCGATGTCACATTTTGGAATCAATGAGAAATTTTCAGTTATTAAAATTAAAATTGATATAAGCAAAATGAAGGGGAAGTTTCCGTTACAAAGAAAAATACATACCTGCAAGTGAAAGATTTTAGTATATAGCGTAAGCCAAAAACAAAGAATAATCAAGAAACTACTAATATATATATATATATATTATATAATAAACGATTAACGATCGATGTTATAATTTATAACAAAACACGGCACTATCACCTCTATACACATATGATATTTCTTTGAACTTTATCAAATAAAATTGGAGATCGCCCCACTGGGCAAAACAAATCCCAGTTGGCGTTTCCACAACCTGAAAACCTTTGTCAGAGTCGTAAAATATATTTTATCACAATCCTACACACACTCTAACGGTCTAGTTAAAGAATCTAAAATACTTTGATATTTTTCCAAAAAGTTTCTGTGAAACAGATACCTAAAGTCCTATCTAACAGCTGAAAGGCTATTATAGATTTTTCAGAAACGCGCCAGTCTTCTATGGTTTCGGTCATTGAAATGACGTTTTACCAAATAAAATTCTAAATAAAGTGTCTGTTACGAGTAGATATATTTTTTTAAGATTTGCATTTTTCGAAACAATGGAACCATTTAAAATACCTAAAAAAGTGAACAGGCATGTGATAAAGGCCATAGATTTCCTGCAGACGTTCAGAACTGATTTTGTGCATATTGAGGCCATAGAGGATCAAGTTCGGCGATCCTTACGCCACACCAAACCAGTTAGTAACTTGGATGTCGTTATAAAAGAGTCTCTAAGGAAGCAGACAGAGCTTGGCATTATATCGCGCTCCGGATCATCGATGTTCTCATTGACCCTCGCGTTCCATGGACTGCGCTCCGACAGGAAGCCCAATAAAATCAAGAAAAATGAGGTAAGTGGCTAGCTGGACAGAAGAATAACCAATCAGCCTTTTCTTATATATTTATTTTAATTTTTATTTGTATTTGTTCATTTTTCAGGGCCGTAAGCGAACAATCGACTCCTTGACTGTGGATGAAATATCCAGTGTGCGTAAAATTCTTCGCGGCGTCCAAAAGCCTTTGGTCAAGACAAGGTCGGGTGTATTATCTAGAGCCTTATTCAAAAGAAAGTCTAGCCGAAATTTATTTATCAGGCCTAAGAAAGCCTCAAAAAACAAGACTCCGATCATGTGCGATAAGTTAGAGAATTCGAACGTACCAAAAAAAGTGAACAGACATGTCTTCAAGGCAATAAGATATTTCACTAATTATGAAAACTGCGAATTCGTACCCCTTGACAAGATTAAAATGGAAGTTAAGTGGAGCATGAAAAATCTTAATCCTCTAAAGGACTTGGGAACGATCATTGAACGTTCGCTCACAAACTTATGCGATATGGGAGTGTTGTCAGAGGCTTGTGGAGCCTATAGACTCAATCCTGTGCAATCTATTCCTGCAGACTCTTCTTTTGTAACCTTTGGAAAAGTCTCAAAATATTTCTTTCATGAAGCTCCAAAGCCATTACGTACAGATTCACAGTCTTCGAAAGATTTAGGTTCGCCTAGTTCAATGGATGTGGATATCAGACTGCGTAATAGTGTCTTTGGAACTGACCCTAGTGTCGGAAATGCTTCAGTAGAACCAAGTGGTGGTCCTCTTCAAGTGCCTATGGTGATCTCAGAACCTCTTTCCCAGGAAATACAAGGTGCAGATGAATCCCAAAATATTTCATTTATTAAAGGACTTGAAAAGCATTTAGATAATCCAATGTCTAATGAATGGAAATGTTCCATCCCTCAAGGAACGATGCAATTGTCTACTTACATCCAAGCTGAGCAAACTTCACCCTCATGTCCTATAATTACAAATTTAAGGGCGTCTCCAGAAGTCATTGGACGGGAGCCAATTGTTGAAAATGCTTATTCGTTTGCACTCGGACCTTTCCAAGCGCCTCTGGTGACTTCAGAATCTCCCTTCCAGGAAATACAAGGTGCCGATGAATCCCAAAATTTTTCCTATATGGAAGGACGTGGAATGCATTTAGATAAGCCAATGTCTGATGATCCAAAATGTTCCATCTCTCAAGGAAGGATGCAATCGTCTTACATCCAAGCAAAGCAAACTTCTTCCTCAAGTCCTATAATTACAAATTTCAGGGCGTCTGAAGGAGTCATTGGAAGGGAGCCAAATGTCGAAAATGCTTCATCTATAGAAGTCGGACCTTTCCATGCGCTTCTGGTGACCTCAGAATCTGTCTCCCAGGAAATTCAAAATGCCGATAAATCCCAAAAGTCTTCATATATGGAAGGATGTGAAATGCGTTTAGATGAGCCAATGTGTGATGATACAAAATGTTTCATCCCTCAAGGAACGCTGCAATCGTCTTACATCCAAGCAGAGCAAACTTCACACTCGTGTCTTACAAGTAAACATTTCAGGGCGTCTGAAGGAGTCATTGGAGAAGTGCCAAATGTCGAAAATGCTTCTTTGATAGAACTCAGACCTTTTCATGCGCCTCTTGTGACCTCAGAATATCCTATCCAGGAAATACAAGGTGCTAATGAATCGCAAGAGATTGCAGGTAATTTGCCTTTGGATGTGCCAATGTCTGATCACTCCTCCTCCTTGGTTCCAATAACAAGAAATTTCAGCGCGTCTGAAGGATTGTTTGCAGTGGAACCCGAAAATGCTCCTTGCACAGCTTTCGGCGTCCAGTTACCTCTGATGGCTGCAGAAAACATCTCCACCCAGGAAATGCATAATGGCAATACTGATACTTATAATACGGATTTTGAGTCATGGCTACAATCTGTATCTTCCGAATCGGAAGAATCATCGTAGGCCGAAACATCAAAACAATAAGGAGAGCGCGAACAATAGCAGTAATAACTGAATGTAAAAAACAAATTTCCCGTTTAATTTTGAGTTAGTTTTGAATTTGAATAAATCTAATCGAATACTACCGCTGCTATCGATATATCGATAGTCCGTTTTTGCGAGTGTTGAAATCTGTCTGTTTACTCTCATTTTTTTCTTAGTACTCTACAAGGAAGTCCAACAATTTATGGATTCGTTCTGCACTTTATCAGGTTTAAAATAAAATGGCAAAATTATAAGGATGGATTTGAATCTCTTGATTTTAGCCGTGTCAATTATTGCATACATCGATACATCTTATAAACAAAAACCAAAAATATAAAAGCTAGAAACAAATATATTGTTTCGAAAGAATTTTCGATAATAATCGAATTATTTCTAAATTTGATAGAAAAAATCGATTCACTGAAACTCGATTTATTTTCAGCCCGAGTTCCTATTCTATTTCAAATAATTTGTAAAAGAATATTCGACTGTCGGCGTGGGCTTACCTCAGTTTGCCATAGTCTTACTCTTTTATTTGGTGCGCCGCTCCAACGTCTTTTCCATTCAACACTCAACGGTCGACTCGTAAACATTGCATTTAACTTTTGTGCTCTGTGTTTTCGTTTGAGTTTTTGCGTGTTTTTATTTATACCCATCTATCTGTTTGAGTTATTGTGTTTGCGCTGTGATAAACAGATGCAGCGCTATCTGCATTCTACCGTTCTCCGCGTTCCGTTCGTCAATTAAGAGAGCCAGCTGAGTTCACGCCCTCTCCTTGCTGCCACGCCGTCCCCTGCTCCCCCCAAATGCAGTGAGCGCGGCAAGTTAATTAAATTCGATTTGATTGCATTAAAGTCGCTACGGGTCACGTCACAGCATCAGGATGGATATCAAATTCCTGATGATTCTCATCCTGGGCTTCGGCTTCATGTTCGTCTTCACGGCATTCCAGACCATGTGTAACATTGAGGTAAGTTGCTAGTGTGCGTGAGTTTCATTCAGTGCGTGGGTGTGCGCTCTCTTCGTGTGTTAGTATGCGTGGGCGTTTGAGAACATCCTTGCCATTGGAGGACTCCCGTCCTTGTCCTTGCCAATAGACATCGTAGTGTGCCCTTCGACCCAACCGCCCCCTCAACCCCATTCACACGGCACAGCCAGGCGGCTATTGCTGTGCCCTTGTAATAGCCACCCGATTTGTGACAGTGTAAAGTGTCGGGCGAGTTGTTGCTTTACAGTTTCGATTTAATGTACTGCTCAAAGGTCATGACAAGGGGCGGATGCAGAGATATAAACTTTTATTTATTCCTAGTTCTTTGCAAACTTGAGCTTAAGGCGTTTTTTCTAGTTCTGACTGTTAGGTAATTAATTTTTAAAAATAAATACAAGCTAAAGTTAAGGAATTATGCTTTATAATCCAATACTTGCCACGATTCACATTCAATATTTGTTCGCTCCACACACATCCCACAATTGATAAGGAGAAACGGCACAGAGAGCACTAAGAAGCGTATCATCTATCACAGAACACTTATCGTTATTATTATTATTATGGAAATAGATGGGATGAAACCACATAGAGCAACAAAAGTTGACCTTAATAAGGAAATTGGACTCCAGATATTCCATACAATTAGCCTCTTCGTTCACCCCAAAAGTTTCAACTTCATAAAAGGTTAAGGTTCAAAGACGCACACAATTTCTAAATTTGTAGTTAATTATGTTTATTGCTTACCGACAGCATACTAATATATTTCTTATATTACTATCTAAATATCCGTAATCTTGTTTTCTCACCAACTTTAACAGCTTCCTGTGAAACATTCTAATAATTAATATATTCACACTACTGATAATGTTTCGAGTTAAACAAGCTCAAATCTATTTCGATCTCGATGATATTACGCCCATTCATAAGCAGATTAGAGGACTCTTATCAATCCTTCCCAGTAATCAATATGTTTGCCAATAATTACATTGCAGCATTCCATGTGTGTGTTATGGATTTATGGTTAATCATAGGGGCATAGATGTTATCTATCTCCATTCACTTGTTGCATTATAACGGCTTATTTCGTTGATTATTTATTGTGAGTAATAAAAGCCGTAAGATCAAGGCCACGCCAGGCAAAAATATAACCAGAAAACAGACCACCTACCTGTGCATATACAGTGTACGTATGTATATCCGATACGCACACAGATCGTGAGAGTGGTTTAATTAAGCAACTGGATTGTCTGCTAGTCGCAAAAAAAAAGTTCTTTTTCACGTTTATCTCATCTGATTACGTACATTTGCGAGGTATTTTTTGTTATGAGCGAAACTCGAAACCCAAACCGGCCACCACCAAGTGCGTCTTTGTCATTGTTTTGCATAAAAAGCACATTTTGAAAAGCATTTTGTTATGGTTCAATGGACTGTATAAGGTGCCTTCTCTGATAAATACCGCAAAAATGTGCGCGGATCGAGCGAAGCTTTGTAATTGTTCGCTTTGTTATTTTTGTTGTGATACAATTTTTTGGTTTGCTTTATATTTATTTTGTGGCCTTTTAGATTTGCCAGCGACTCATGCGCAATATTTTTGTTAAAGATTCCTTAAAGATACATTACGTATACGCATACCTTAAGAACAATTTTATTGTTTCAGCAGTTCCTAAAGTTGAACGAACTCAAGTCAAAAAGTTGTACTCTTCCTGATATTCCCCAAAAAGTATAAACCAGATTTTTAAGATTAAAGTAACGAATCTATCCTAGTTTTCTTTCTGTGCACTTAGTGTTTCTCCTTACAAACGATTTACTACGGCCGTCGCAGCAACAAAAGCAAAAGTGACTTGGAATTCCAAGCAGGGCGTGCTGTGGCGTAGTTAACCAAACTTATAGACCGGGCAATATCGAACAACCGACCGACCGACCGATCGATCGATCGATCGGCGAGTCTTGGCCTATTAGACAGCAATTTCGAAGCGGAGGCCTTGGCTCATATGGCGCAATCCGTGGCTGGAAGTGGCAGGCAACACAGAACGCTTTCCGGCTGATTGCGCAATAGAAATCAAATGCTTCTCAGCAAACACGCGTCAACGCCAGCTCTTTCAATGTCATTGCAATTGCAAGTTCGCCGCCGTCGTCGCCGATGCCGCCGCACACACAGCCCGCCAAGGCCGCCAGGTTGACCAACATATGTACATGCATACATGCATATATGTATATACACATCAATTTGGCCAAGACGCCAGAGAGCATAGCATACATATAACAAAACAGCCGCTAGGCGCCTCTGCTTGCACAACAGAAAACAAAAAGCGAAACTGAAACCAAAAACAAAAAAGTGGGTGTGCGCCGACGAGCCCACCACTCACTGCTCACTGCTCACTGCTAACTGCTCCTGCCCCCCAACCGGACCCACTTGCTGCACCAGCTAATGTGTGCAGCTATGTCTAGGGGAAAGAGTAGAAAAGGCAAGTCTAGCTGGAAGCACCGAAAGTGCTTAACACCCTTTAAGACGGACTGAAGTGAATTGTTTAATATATAACAGTCAAGTCAACATTAATCCCTGTGCTGCTGAGACAGCAGAATAATAAAATCAATACCAAAGATCTCTAACTATATATAATTATATTATAAACGCTAAAAATATGAAACCATACAGGGATCATTGCCATAACAATCCGCGAAAGATTCCGTGCAAATCTGTTTAAATTCAATCTTATTATCCCTTTCAACGAAAGAAATCCCTTTAAAAGATCAAGAACGCCACCAGAAAGTAGTCCTGCAGCCGGAGTTCGTCCCTTTTCATATTCTACCATTAAGGTTCTGGTGAAATGAGTTCCGAAATGAAATTAAAACTCTTCGATTTTGGCCTATAACATGGGTCCATAAGCTATATGACGTACATATGGACTCCAAAGGAATTTCCATTAAGACCGAAGACAATTAATATTAAAGAATGATGATAATGGTTCCAAATATAAAAAACAAAGCAAGAAACAGATCTATAAAAACTAAAGCTCATTAATACTTTCAATGCAAACTTAAAGCAAAAGTCGGCATACCCCTCCTCTTACAATAAAAATCCAAACTCGTTTTGAGCATTTTTTAAGTTTTTTCGTGAGTTGTTGTGCCCGTTTCTTTTGCGTAATAAATAAACAACATAAGCAGGCGATCAATTTAATAAATTGTTTGATGCATTCTCCTGCAATTCCGCGTATTCGCACACGACTTTCTTTATTGCACTCGAAACTTGGAGTCGGCTTTCATTCGGCATTTATTTGCACAAAACTTGACCCAGTTCCGTACGGGGTTAGGCCGTCGTCCGTTAATCGAATAATAACAAGATCATTCAGTGAGCTGATAAGGTATGATTGCACTTGAAACGATTTCTTATCACACACGTCTATAACATTTTGGTTTTTATGCTCGAATAGGGGCCATAAATAGCACTATGAAGTATTATATGGCATTTTGGGCGTACTTATAAAATCGAAAGCAGTTTAGAACATTTGCGTAAACCCTCAAAGCTAAAACAACAACTTATTTCCGTACACAGTTCCGTTCTTTTTTAGTTCCTGCATCCCATTCACATGTCACAAGGTCATAATTTATTTTCTTGAAACAGCTAAGCAACCAGTTCCGATATCCGCGTTCCCGATCGAAAGTCTATATAGGGAGTGATACCCGTTATTTACTGATAATGCAACTCTCGAGTTGGACTTCAAAATGGGCACGAGGACCGCACCAGATTTGCGCCAGTGTCGCTTAATTGATGCAAATGGAATCCGAAATCGTGTCAGAGTCAGAATTTAGCGGCGAGATAACGATATTATTCGCCGGCCCGCTTACTGAGATGCGTCCTTTGGAATGGAAAATTTTAGAACTCGGCCGCAAACGTGTTTCCCATGTAGCTTGTAATTTTCCATTCATTCATTCTCATTCGCATTGATCAGACGCAAGAATTGCAATGTTGCACTTGAATCTGGTTGCAGACATGATTCCAAGGCTTGCCATGTCGCCCAGACTCCGAGAATGCTATGTATAACAGCTGCGGTTAATTGAAAGTATTTCTGATATATTTAAATGAAATATTTTATATAGCGGTTACGGATTAAATAATATTATTTGTTACGGATCTTTCTGTTATGAGAAGTATTTTTCTTTTTAATTTTAAGGTTCAGATAATAAAAACAAATGCTAAAAAACACCCATATTTATATGGTTATAAAACAAAGTAAATGGTCGTAAAAATAATACAACAAAGTCTCTATATCTTAACTGCATTATTTCTATTCTATTGGCTTGTATTCTCCCATTCGTATCCGGACAGGAAATACCTGTACGATATGTACTTGAACCGAGAACACGTTTTCCGTATAACATTTAAAGAAAAAAAAAGTCAAAATAACAATAAACAAATGCGTTGCGGCCGGTTCATTGGCATGCAGGCATCAAATGGTGTCTGGCACGTTTCCCAAATGCTAATCCGCTTCAATCCCGTCTCTTTTTCAACAGAAAACCATACTGGACAGTATTTCCAAGGAGGATGAGAACTTCAAGGGCGAGGGCTACACCAGCCTGGCCATCATCTACCTGTTCTTCTCGCTCTCCAACTGGCTGGCGCCTTCGTTTATTTCATTCACGGGTCCCCGCGTGGCCATGGTCGTGGGAGCGATGACCTATACGTGAGTAGATCCCCGCTCAGGTCGCAAAACAAAGGTTCAATATCTAACGCTTCCCATCCTGGCAGGGCTTTCATGATCACGTTCATGTTCCCATCGACGGTGCTGCTGTACGTGGGCAGCGCAGTGCTGGGACTGGGTGCATCGATCACTTGGACGGGCCAGGGAACCTATTTGGCGCGCTGCAGCGAAACGACTACCATCTCCCGCAACTCCGGCGTCTTTTGGGCTCTGCTGCAGTGCAGCATGTTTATTGGCAACCTGTTCGTCTACTATCAGTTCCAGGACAAAACCGTTATCGACAAGGAGACGCGGAACTTGGTCATCGGTGTGCTCACGGTGATAGCCATTTTGGGCATCGTCTTCCTGGCCGCCCTACGATTCATGGCCGATAATGCCGAGCACGACAACGAGCTGGAGCAAAAGCACACGGGATGTGGACAGGCCATGTATGCTCTAAAGTCGGCCGGACAACTGTTTTGCACCAAGAAGATGCTGCTCCTCAGCCTGGCCTTTTTCTATACAGGTGAGTCAGCTGAAGGGTTTCCTTCCACCCACTTGAATACAATATTATCTTTTTGCCTTTCCAGGACTGGAGCTGTCATTCTTTAGTGGCGTATTTGGTTCCGCCATTGGATTCACAACGAAAATAGCCCAGACACCGAAAGAGATCGTTGGCCTGGTTGGCATTTGCATTGGAGCCGGCGAGGTCTTTGGAGGCGGGCTCTTTGGGATATTGGGCAACAAGACAACAAGATATGGACGCGATCCCATCGTCATCGCCGGCTACGTGATGCACATGGCGGCCTTCTTCATGACGTTCATCAATCTGCCGAACAGTGCACCGTTCAAAGATACCAACGATATATCCTACTTGGATCCACCCAGCGCCAGCATCGCTCTGGTCTGTGCCTTCCTGCTCGGCCTGGGCGACGCCTGCTTCAACACCCAGATCTACTCGATGCTGGGCGGCGAGTATGTGAATAACGCGGTAGGGGCTTTTGCCCTGTTCAAGTTCACCCAGTCTGTGGCGGCGGCCATCAGCTTCTTTTACTCCTCGCACTTTGGGCTGTATGTGCAGTTGGGCATACTGGTGGTGACCGGAACCATCGGCACCATCGCCTTCGTGTTCGTCGAGTGGGGATTCAAGCGGCAGCACCGGGAGCAGGAGGCGCTGGATAAGTAATCAATCAGTAAACCCACCTATTAAGGTATTAGGACTAGAACTAGCCACTATTGTCCACGTTTGTTGAATTCCTCGGAAGTGCGTTGAATCCGTACGACTGCGTCGTCTTCCTAGACAATAACTTTTAAGTGTTGTTGTGCGCTACCGTTGCTATATTGTACGTAATGCGTATTTTAATGTTAGCATTCCAAAACGTAATTATAATCTAGTTGTCTATGTTTTTATATGTGTGTATTGTATACAGTATATGTATGTGCGCTTATTTATTTTAAGCAGCGAGTGTGCAATTGTAAATGAATAATTAAAGGGACAGATTTTGAGTATTAGCCAGAAAACACAGCTGTGCAAATATATTGCGACTGCTGAGTAAAAACGTAGATGACGCTTCTACCAGCGATAAAGCGCTGATTTATTTTAGGTGCAACGTGAAGCTGTAGGAAAAAGGGTAGAGCAAAAGTACGCAATAGTTTAGAGAAATTGACAGACTTGAAAATGCTCAAGGAATTAATGCGATTTTTTTAAGGCGTACACGTTATTTAAGAAGCACTGCACTGGATTTTGCTAAAATTAAGTTCAAACCCGCATCATTCGAAATTTCTATGTTAGGCTTATATTTAGAAAAGAAGAAAATATGTGAGCTTAAATATATATATATATATTTTATCATAAAAAATGTGTTTCTCTTACTCTGATTTTTTTTTAGTTCATAATCAATAAATACACATATTAATTAATAAGGAAAGTACTAAAATTCAAATTGCCGTTAGCATTCGATTACTTCTGAGGAATCGATAGCTGCACGACCAAGAATCGATACGCAACAGCCCTCACATCGCCCATCACTAAAGCAAACCAATCAGAAGTTTCTGCACCTAAAAACCAAAGGAAAACATGAAAAATGGCCAAGAATAAGTCGACGGTGTACCTGGGCTACGACGATGAGGAGGTTACGGCCAAGCAGGGGCAGTTCCTAAATAGCTTCACCAACAAAATCGGCGGCACCCCCGTAAGAAAGGCTGTGACGCGAGCGCCAAACGGACAGCTGATAATTGAAATTGATTTTTACCCTCAGGATTGGCCCAGACACGAGGTGACCGTTCCGGCCTGCCCGCTGTGTGGCGCCGTGCGTCCGCTGATTGTGCAGATGTATGCGCCGCTGGACCGTTCCCAGTTTCATCGAAGCCTGTACGTGTTCGGGTGCGTGAGCCCCGCCTGCTCGCAGAATCCCAAGAGTTGGGTGTGCGTCCGCACACAGCATCTGGAGAACCAGTTCGAGGTCATCAGCGAGCAGTCGCCCAAGAAGCCGTCGCAGAAAAAGTCAAAGTCCAAGTCTAGCGGCCTGCAGGCGGTGACCTGGTGCAGTGGAGCGGACGACTGGGGTGACAGCTTACCCAGTGCTCTGGCCAAACCCGAGGTCGAGGCTATGGACATCACCGCCGATGACGACCAGAACGAGCGGAATGGCAACGTGCGACCCAATGTCCTGCAGTACGCCAAGGGCGATATGCAATTAGACGAGCCAGCCAAAGTCGATCTGGCAAAGATTAGCGGCGGAGGTGGCGGCGATGACGAAGACGACGAGGATGAGAGCACCTCGGTGGAGAACGATCTGATTTCAGGGTTTCATCAAATGGACATGATCTCGCCGCAGAATGCCGACGACGATCCCAATGCCAACTGTGCAGCGGCCGCCGCTCCCAGTGTAGATGGTGCCGGGGCCAGTGCCGCCACCGCTGCCATTTGGGCCGAGATCGAGGGTCCCGAAACGGATGTGGTGCTGGTCGACACCCCCAAGAAGCCGGAACGCGACCTGATCGCCCTGTTGAAGCACACTTCGCAGCCGGTGTCGCAGATCAAGGACCTTACATTAAAATCCTACTACATTGCCGTGGATGTAGAGAGCAAGACCCGGGTGGAGGAGTACGAGAACTATGGTGGTGCACTGTCCATGGACCACATACGCGATCTCTACCAGGAGTATAAGCTCAGGGACGAAGGTGCGACCCACTCGCCGACGGCACTGGCCGCGGGATCCGCCGTGGAGGCCGGGGACGAGCACGAGGCGTACGAGAAGGCACTGCCCGCCCACGGCGACATAGTGTTTCACAACTTCATCTCCACCATCCAACAAAATCCAGGACAAGTCTTGAGGTAAGCAATATTAGTTAGGACCTACAACCTTAAGTTAATTTCTGGATCTGTGACTATGTGGCAGGTACTCCCGAGATGCTCTTCCGCTGCTGGTGGCCCCGCTGACGGAACCGTTGCCCAAGTGCCAGAACTGCAGGGGCGAGACGATCTGCGAGGTGCAGCTGCTGCCCACACTAATTCCCAAGCTCCGGTTCCAGTTAAATGGCTGCAATGCCCCTATCGAATACGGCAACGTGCTGGTTTTCACCTGCCTTAAGAGCTGCTGGGACACGCCCGACCTGATGCGCTACGAGCACGTGCTGGTGCAGTCCGAGTCCTAAAGGAACCCTTAATCGCTGTAGCTGCTATAGTTGCAGACTCTTGCAACGAATTTTAACCGTAAACTGCGGAAGAAAAGCTAAGCTTCTCGATATTGTCCTAGGAAGATTTTACGCTCTAGTTGTTAAGAACGTTGTACGCTTTTAGACACGCCACTCCGATGAGGATAGTTGCTAATAATATCTCGTTATTTCCTCTCCCCCTCTAAAAGGGTTTCAAATTCACCGTCTTTTATTTTTGCAGCATGTAAGACGTGAGCAGAGACCTAATTCTAACTTAAACTAGTGGCGCATCGGCATCGAGGTGGTAACTCTTGACCGCCGAGAACCACAGCGGCGGATACTTGGCGTCCGTGAGGTCGAACTCGGAGCTGGTATCCACCTTGTTCCGTTTCTGGACGAGCGTGTAGTGTGACCACACCAACTGAGCGCAGCGGCGACGCTTAGTTGAGTTTCCGATGCGCAGCTCGATGAAGAACTGCGCCGAGTCCTCCTCCAGTGGCATGATGCTGCCACGCCTCTGTCGCATATGTCCCGTTCCCCGGGCCTGTGACTTTTGTAGCACCAAGGTGACCGTGTCGCCGTAGAGCCGATAACGGCCTCGTAGGACTTCGGGACGTTGAACGTTGTGCAGGTGCTTTAACTTGTTGACGCCCTGCGCTGGCTCGTCGGCGCTCGTCATCATCAGCACCTTGCCGTCAGGCATAAAGCGAATGTAGCGGTAGTACTCCACTAGCTGGACTGGACGATAGAACTGATCCTGGAAGCTATTTTCGCCCATTCGCAGGTACGTTGTCTTACTGATGTAGCAGCCGTTGAAGTGCACCCGCTCTCGCCGGATGAACATATCGCGCCAGGAGTAATAGACATGGCTACTGCCAGAATCTTGAGCCTCCAAACTTCCAACATTGTGACCCCATACTCTGAAATAATACGTATGAGCATCTCGTTGCTATCTGCAATCCGGGGAACACTTACTTGACGCAAGCTAGCCTCCAAAGCTCCTCGTCCCGGGCGTACACATAGAATCCCTTACAGACGGCGGCGCACTGCTCTAGGGAGCGCATGTCCAGTTGGGCGGACACTACCCAGCGCAGGATGCGCATCACAATCTCGGGCGGCAGATCCGAAAAGTGCAGTCCCGTGGACAAAACGCTGGCATCACGGCTGGAAGCTATCATTTTGCCGCTGTATATGCTGTCTTGGCGCAGGTCGTGCTGGAACTTATCAAACAGATTATCCAAGTCCTGTTCCGTTCCGCCCTCCGTGGCATCCGGCTGGCCTAGGTCCAGTTGCTTGGCAAAGTCGCCCGCCAGATTGTGGAGCTTCTTGTTGCTCACAAACTCGTGGCTAAGTTTCTGTTGCTCGTAGAACTTGAACTCGATGTCAGGCACGATCTGTGTGGCTTTGCGGTAGAAGGGTATTGCGTCGTAGACCTTACCGCGCTGCTCCAGCTGTACGGCAGTGCGAAAGAGGCTCTCCGCCTTGGCCTGCAGCAGCTCCGCTTCGCTGGCATTGGAGTTCTGCGTTGTTCCCAAACCGGATCTGTGTCCTGGGTTTCCATGGGCAAGCTCCCGTTGCCAGCTCTCCCGGAACTCATCGAGGGCACTTACACTGGTGCCACCCTCGTTGAGCGCCTCGCCGTCCGAGTCCACATCCGACATGGCTAAAGTAAAACTGGTCTGCGAATGCAAATACCAATGGGATCGTAAAAATAGATCGCTGGCACCATTATCTGACGCAATTCTAACCTGAGGGGGGTCTTAGTATTGGTCGGAGTCGGAAGATGGGAAAGTGCGAACGAAAAACGGATTTATAATAAATGGCCGCGCGTACAGCTGATATTGGCCGCGGGCTTCACCCCAGAATTTTGAAGTCGTTCGCAACTGGGAGCAACATGTGGCCATTGGTAAACCCAAAGATTAAGTTTTTTCAGATACGGGTAAACTTATTGCACAGTGTGAACAGAGCGGCGCATCGCCAAAACACCACTGACAGTGCGTCCCACTGATAAGGAACACGAACTGGAGGAAACTTTGTTAAGTAAACCAAGCTAAGAAATGGCTGAAAAATTTCAACTAATATGTTTCTCTAAATATGTATATTACCCCTGTTAAGACAGAGATAAAAAATCTAATTTGACCAATTTGAAAATTCTATTAATCGAATAGTCTAATCGTAAATCGATTAACAGCTGATCGCAACGCGGTTTTGTTTTGTTTGATGCATTTGTTTTTAGTCGCATTTCTACAGAAAACAACATAATTTACAATTAAAGTGACAGAATTACTGCGCTATCATGTCGGCGGACTACTCGCATCTGTGTTCCGCCATCCTGGAGCAGTGCTTCGGCCAGGTGGTGCAGTCGGTGGCCGATTGCCTCTTTTTAGCCAATACGCGAACTCTGGGACAACTGGTAAGCGCCACCAAGCTCTCTCGCAAAGAAGTGGGACTGGCGCTGGCCGTGCTCGTCAAGTTCCGACTTGTGGACTTCGAGGCCTCCAAATTGAATCCCTCCCTTGCCGAGTACGCGCTCCGGCGCGAGGATATCATCTGTCTACTTCGCTATCCGCGGTAAGTGAGAAATTTGCTCAGAAACTGACCTTAAGGATGGTTTATTTAAATTTCTTGTTTTAGATACGTTCACCTGGTGCAGACAAAGTATGGAAATGTGGGTGCCTCCATCGCCGAGGAGCTTATCAATTCCGGATCGGATACGGCCAGCGGCATACTGATCAAGTGCCTGACCGAGGGCGAAAATAAGGCAGAGAGCCCAGAATCCTACCGGAACACCTTCCTTACAATGATTACGGATCACTACATCATTAAGAGGCCCGACCTCCTAGTGTCCGATGACCAGGATGAGGTAGTGCCGAAGTTCGAGAGCAACGAGTGCGACTTTTTCCGCCATCCCAATATCGATCTTCAGCTGCTGGCCAAAATACGCAAAGGTGAAGCCACTCTGGCGGATGCCAAGGACAGCACAATGGTGTGGAACCTCAACTATGATCGCTTCCATCAGGACTTTCGGGACGCCATCATGGTGGATGCTATTGAGCGAAAAATGGGCGAAAATGCAGCCGAGTGCTTCCGGTTCATACTGAAGATCATGTACAACACCACAGATCCATGGCAGAGGGTAGGCAACCTGTATTATTATATTCTTTAAATCGTATTTTTCAACGTGATTCGTTGTAGAAACTTTCCAACCAAATAACGTTCGTGGAAATTAAGCAGGCCATCGAGAGGAAGTCGAATAATCTAGATCTAATGAAGTACTTGGATCAGTACATAAGTTTGTTAAGTAATTGCAGTCCAAACTTAAAGTATTAAATATTATAATTAACTTATTTTGTGAATTTTTAGCTGACGATTCGCTGGGGTTCTTTAGAAGAGTTGGCGACATGGGCGGCGGTCTGTATGTCGTGGATATGGAACATGCCTTCGAGGCGCTTGCCTTTGCCTGTGTTGAGTCTGTCATCACGGAACGTTTTGGCTCGAAGTCTGCCCGGATCTTTCGCGTAATCCGCTGCAAGAAATATATCGAACAGGAGGACCTGCAAAAGGAGGCCATGATACCCTCTAAAGAGGCCAAATCCCTGGCCTACAACTTGTTCCAGGAGCAGTTCATTCACGTGAAGATCATTAAAAAGCCTGGCGGGGGCAGCAATGGTCCAGCCAAAGCCTTTTATCTCTTCCAGGTCAAAGAAAAGGATGTAAGTAAATCCTTGATTATACTTTATTTGGTGACTTTGTAAACATTACACTGTAGACGGTGAGAATGCTGCTGGATGCCAGCTACAAGTCGCTTTACAATACCATCGAACGATCCAACTTTGAAAAGAACGAGCACAAGGGTCTTATTGAAAAATCCCAGAGGCTGGACAGCATAGTGGAGACAATGAAAGAACGTGGCGATTCCGAGGAGTATATCGCTGAGGTGGGTATTATATCCAACTGAAATTCCTTCCTCATCAACATTATTCAATTCAGATTGTCGAGACTTTTACGCCGCCAGAGTGTGAGATCCTTAATAAGGTAAAAAACAGGATAAAGACGTTGTCGAAGGCTGAACTCACACTGGACGATACAATTTTCCTGCTGCAGATGTACCAACATCATTGCACCACGCTGCCCACGGGCATTCGAAGGTTTAAATAAAAGTTGAAGGTAATTTAAATGATTGTCTTATTTTATTTGGATAATATTCTAAGGGCAACTCACGCTGTTAGGTGTATAAGATTCACGTTTATTAAAAACACACAAATGCGATAATCAATTACTGTACGCTAATCACAGGCTATATATATAAATAAGGTATGCTTTGGATTCCTAATTACTTTCTGGAGTAATTACACTGCGCTTCCGTTGTACAATTCGCTGTTCGCGATGCGCCTTTTGCAACCTAATAAAGTGCTGCTCCAAAGCATCGAAGTCGATGCCACTTTTGTACTCCAGTGAATTTCGCTCATCTCTGCGGATATACAAGTAAAACAGTTATAAACACGAACCTATATCGGGGGAGGATGGATTTCTTACATGGGGTCGTGGCCCCAATAGTTGGGCACACACTGTAGGCGATTCCGAAGGGTGTCGAAGGCTTCGGTCTGCGGCAGCAACATGAGGATGCCAAACAGGGCGTGGGCCAAGTACTGAGCGTCCGCGCAGTTGTTCGCCTTGGAGACCAGAGTAAGACGCAGAGGAGCAAAGATTGGAGACTCTATAAGCTGGACCAGTTTGTCCAATTCAGTAAGCAACTCCATGGTTATTTCGACATCAGCGCTGAAAGTTGTTTGTTCGTTAATAATAGTTCGACAGTGTTTGCCCTGAAGAACTTACAACAACGTGACCAAATGAGAGACATGCTGGTAGCTCTGGGCCAGTAGACACAATGACAGCGTCGACACGGGACAATGGGCCCAACTCTTGTACAAGCATTGAAAGAGATCTGCAGACTTTTCGTTAGAAATATTGCGCAGGCTGGTTCGTAATTCGAAGAGCTCCGTGGAGGTGAGAAGAATTATGTTTAGCAGGCGCACCACAGTGGATGCGAACTTCAAGTTAGGCACTTCCTCGGATATGATCTCGGCAAATGTGCGGTAAATATATTCGGCATTCAGCAGCACGCAGAGTTTTCTAATAAGTAAATATTAAATTAACTTATTCCAGAGTTTAATGTGTGAAGCTACCTTATGATAAGACTGGCTCGATTCTCCAATATGAGTTTCTCCTCGCTGAATAGGTTCAGCAAACTCAACAGAAACTTGCGATAGTGCGTCTTTTTGAAGTCGTTTAATTCTGTAAGGGACAATGACTCAATCAACGAACGATTTGTTAACAAAAGAATACCTTACCTTTCGTGTCCTGGGAATTTACAATTTCCGCCAGAACGGACAGACTTTGCAGTACAACCTCGTCGGAGTTGTCGGCCAGCGTCGACATTAAATTATTGTTCAAATTGGTGGCATGCACAGACATCTCGTTCGGGAAGTTGGTGAACAGATGATGGATCCACTTAAGCACAGCGATCTTCGTATGCATGGAATTGTGCGTGAGATATTGCGATAGAACGTCCATAATCGAACGCAAGTCTATCTTAGCCACAGTCTGCGTCTTCAGCTCCTTGCTGGACACGAGCAACATCATTGAATTGTTGACGGATACAGCGCACTCTTTAATGCCTGAAAAAAAAGGCATAAATTAAAGGATTATTGCATTATCAACTCTCAACTCACTGCGCTTGGACTCCACGTTGTATTCGAGGCAGGGCAGTATCGCCGTAAATATCCCGCTGGCATAAGGCAGCACATTAGTACCAAATATTTGAACAAACTCCCGGATCCAGGTAATAGCAATGGACTTGATCAGCTCATTGGGTGATTGGGCGTGAGTGATTAGCGTGTTAATCGTATCCTCCATTCTTACAGACGACGAGTCGTTCCGAATGGACTTTAGGAACTGACTTATCGTCGTCTCGCACATGCGTTGAATTTCTAGCGTGTTGTCCTCGAGCATAACGAACAGTCCGTCTAGAATCTCGGTCAGATAGTTGACCATGTTGATGTCGGGAACGGCGTTTAGGATGGATATCCATGAGATCACATATTGGCGGGCAAAAGCATCCTTTACGTAGATGTGTTCCCGCAGCAAGGGAATAAAGGCCTCCAAATTAAAGGTCTGAGATGATTCAGTGACAATGTCCTGCAGAATAATTCCATTAACTTCAAGAATATTTTCAGCCTGACAGCATCTTTACCTTCAGCAAGCGATCCAGCAGCTCGCTGCCATCCTTCACCATCTGATCCGAGTCGGTGACGAGGCGGGATATCGCCGCAAACAGTTCCGGAAAGAATGGAATGATGGCGGACCGCGCCACCTTGACCACATTGTACAGTGACTCGCAGGCCAAGTAGCGCACACCCTTTTCTGGGTCGGAAAGGCAGGTCAGAATGGGCGTCACCAGGCCATTTACATACTTGTCAGAGTCCTGCAGAGGGTTAAATCACATGTTTATTTAGTCAGATACGACAACCTATGCATGCCTATGACTAATGTCGTTACCTTTCCCAGCCCTAAGCCCGTGGCCGCAAGTCCGATAAGCGCCCCCTTCCGACGGTTGGCATCCCGCGATGTAGCATAGTCCGTGGCCAACACCTCGATTAGCTTTCGGATCTGGGCCGTGTTGTTCTTATTGTTAAATTCAGTGACCATTCTGGCGGTAAGGAGAATTCCCAATTGGGATGACAAATCGCTGTCGGCAGGTGAAAACTTACTTTTCGATCTCCTGCGAGGCCAGCTTGCGCTTCTCGTAAACCTTGTCACCCAGCGCCTTGGCGCAGGACTCGCTCAGCGGTGCGTACGGCGGTTCCATATTCTTAATACGTTGAATCTAATCAAAATAACAATATTTGTAGGCGGGTTTTCGTTTTGCTTTCTTCTGCATTCTCTCTCTGCGAACAGCTGATGGGCTGCCAACTCGGTTTCTGGCGAACAACGGCGGCAGAGCCGTTTGACTACTGTTGCTCGCGAATTCAAATTGAATTGAATTTGTACGCCAAATAAATTATTTGTTCTCCCCGGGCTCACTAAGAAAATGTACTTGTAAATGTTTTAAAGTCTTAGAAGAAGCATTAAAGTAGTTAATCTTTATATTAGAAAGCAATCAACAAGTCGACAACATGTTGAAACTAATTTCCGAATATTTTAACCATATATCCCAAGTAAAAAGTCGTAAAAAAGTTTTTTTTTAAAACGTAAAATAAATAATTTATTTTAAACTCAGCTAATTAAGACTATAACATTCTATTACTATCTTAGGACAAGGGTTTTGTAAGATTTCTTTTGAGGTCTCAACCAAAAATCCGCATCAGTCTCGAAAAATAAAAATTAGGAATGAGAATCTCTAGCATTTGTGAACACAAAGCCTCCTAGTCGACTTCCTCCACAGTGGGGCCAGAGTAACCACCAAAGCCTCCAGCTTGCTGTCCACAGTTGGCTCCAGGACCACCGGGTGCGCCCGCTCCAGCTGCCTGCTGATGCATCTTTGTCATAATGGGCGAACAGTGGCGGGTGAGCTCCTCCAGCTTGTGGTCGAACTCCTCCTTCTCGGCGGTGGTATTGCTGTCCAGCCAACGGATGGTCTCGTTGCACCTCTCTAGGACGGAGTTCTTATCGGCCTCGTCCAGCTTTCCAGAGCCGTTCTGCTCCACCGCCTGCTTCACGTTGAAGACGTAGCTCTCCAGCGCGTTCCGAGAGGTGATGCGCTGCCGCTGCTTCTCGTCCTCGTCGGCGTACTTCTCCGCCTCGTTCACCATGCGGTCGATCTCCGCCTGCGAGAGCCGTCCCTTGTCGTTCTTGATGGTGATGTTCTTGGCCTTGCCCGTGCTCATCTCCTTGGCGGACACGTTCAGGATGCCGTTAGCGTCCATGTCGAAGGTGACCTCGATCTGGGGCACTCCTCGGGGGGCCGGCGGAATGCCGGACAGGTCGAAGGTGCCCAGCGCATTGTTGTCCTTGGTCATTGCTCGCTCGCCCTCGTACACCTGGATGGAGACTCCGGGCTGGTTGTCCGCGTACGTGGAGAAGGTCTTCGTCTGCTTGCACGGGATGCGGCAGTTGCGCTCGATCAGTTTGGTCATCACCCCGCCGGCGGTCTCAATGCCGAGCGAGAGGGGAGCCACGTCCACCAACAGCACGTCCTGGATCTTGCCGGTCTGGTCTCCGCTAAGGATTGCGGCCTGCACGGCGGCTCCATAGGCCACCGCCTCGTCTGGGTTGATGGAGAGGTTCAGGCTCTTGCCGTGGAAGTACTGCTGCAGCAGGCTCTGCACCTTGGGGATACGGGTGGAGCCTCCAACGAGCACTATGTCGTGGATCTGGCCCTTGTCCATCTTTGCGTCGGTAAGCGCCTTCTCCACGGGCTGCAGGGTGTTGCGGAAGAGATCGGCGCACAGCTCCTCGAAGCGAGCGCGGCTCACCTTGGTGTAGAAGTCGTTGCCCTCGAACAGCGCGTCAATCTCGATGGTGGCCTCCGTGCTGGAGGATAGTGTGCGCTTGGCTCGCTCGGCAGCCGTACGTAGGCGACGCAAGGCGCGCGGGTTGGAGCGTAGGTCCTTCTTGTACTTGCGCTTGAACTCATCCGCCAGGTGTGTGACCAGCCGGTTGTCGAAGTCCTCACCGCCCAAGTGCGTGTCTCCGGCCGTGGCCCGCACCTCGAACAGGGATCCCTCATCGATGGTCAGGATGGAGACGTCGAAAGTGCCGCCGCCCAGGTCAAAGATGAGCACGTTGCGCTCTCCCTGAAGATTCTTGTCCAGGCCGTAGGCCAGTGCTGCCGCCGTGGGCTCGTTGATTATCCGGAGCACGTTCAATCCAGCAATGCGACCGGCGTCCTTAGTGGCCTGGCGCTGAGAGTCGTTGAAGTAGGCCGGCACAGTGATGACCGCGTCCGTGACGCTCTCGCCCAGATAGGCCTCCGCCGTCTCCCGCATCTTGACCAGCACCATTGAGCTGATCTCCTCGGGGGCAAAACGCTTGGCCTCGCCCTTAAACTCCACGCCGATCTTGGGCTTTCCGCCGTCGCTGACCACCTTGAAGGGCCAGTGCTTCATGTCCTCCGCAATCTTTGGGTCGTCGTACTTGCGTCCGATGAGCCGCTTGGCGTCGAATACTGTGTTCCGGGGGTTCATGGCCACCTGGTTCTTGGCGGCGTCGCCAATCAGCCGCTCGGAGTCCGTGAATGCCACGTAGGAGGGCGTGGTGCGGTTGCCCTGGTCGTTGGCAATGATCTCCACCTTGCCGTGCTGGTAGACGCCCACGCAGGAGTACGTGGTGCCCAAGTCGATTCCAATGGCAGGCATTTTGTGTGTGTTGTGTGGATACTTCTCGCTGAGTTTTGTAGCTCTTGGACTTGCCAATGCTTGGGTGTTGTCGCTTTTAGGTTGTTTTACTTCTTGCTTCAGTACTTTGGATTCAATACTTATTTAGCTCGAATGACTTTAATTCTGCAATTGTATGCACTTTAGCTGGTTTAGCTTGGTTTGTTTGGTTTGCTTTTGCTTCTTCGCTTTCGCGATGTTTTCAGTTTGCTTGTTTGTTTTGAATTGCTGCGAAGAGCGCCGAGCGGCCGTATTTATACCCAAACGCTCTCTTCGCGAACATTCGAGACCGGCCTCTCTCGAAGCTACGAGTGCGGGGTGGCTGTGCCGTGCGTGTGAGCGAGATAACAGTACAAGCGTTTAAGAGAACGACCGACCGACCGACCACCTTGAATTTTCTAGATTTTTCTTCAAACAAAAGCAATGAAGATGGACCTACCGCAACAAATATGTTTATGTTTGGGCTCTAGAAAATTCCTTTATTATTTTTCTATTCGGTTTGTTTTTTGTTTGTTGGTAAATGTAATGTCTGATTTAGGGCACACCAAACATTAGAAACTAAAATAGTGATAATGACTTGGTCAAAGAATTTGCATTAATCTTGCTGTTGGAACCATCTGTACATATACATATAAAGTTGATATAACAAAAAGCAGCAGTATCAATTTCTAAATCAGTTAATCCACAAGCTTTCTGGTTTAAAAACATAGTTAATCCTCAAAAGACTACACCTTCACGGCATAAAAAGATTGTCAATACATTATATACAAGCATAAGTTTTGCTTTATCATGAGAAAATTTGTATCTAAGATTTTTTAGAAATAGTAGGGAGAAGAGGAACCTTCTCTAGATGTGGCGTTTAACGTTCAGATTAGATAAACTCCAATTACAAATTTAAAATTGAGTTTAAACTATAAAAAAGCCAGATTTGACGGTCGATACAAGTCTCTCTTGTATCGATAGTTTAGCCTATCGAATGTGGACTAAATAATTATTAAAATGATCCGATTTCCCACAACTTTAAATTAAAGAAGTTTAGCTAATTATTCTCAAATATAAACAAATATAAAGTGCCATTCAGTCGAACTGTCTTTCTCTCGAAGGAGCGTTTGTCATCACATCTCAGCGCAGCTAAAATTGAAACCGGCGCCGTGTAAACCTTACTTTTGCAAGATTTTTCAATATGGAGATCTCAGAAGCTATGGCCATGGACATATCGCCAACATTAC